>JBAMJV010014188.1:0-22988 GCA_037951105.1 Echinarachnius parma
CAAACGGGTACCACGTATTTAACACAGCAATGTTTTCTACAGTCATTACAGTTGGGTAGCGCGGTCGGACAAATTTAGGCCGGGGTGGGGGGGGGGGGGGGGGGGGGTTATTGGTGGTCACTTATGCATGTTATGTATTTCTTTGTTTTTAAAATGATTCCCTAACGTGCTTTCCTTCAAATTATTGAGGGGGCACGTGCCCCTTATCCCAAGCCCCCGCCCCATATCTACTCCAATGTGTAATGTACATGAGTATAGACTCACGGCCTCATTTCACAGAAAGGACTAATGGCGAGTTGCGCTACTATTCTCTTTCACAGTCGTGCTTTGCTAATATTCAGACGCGTTATATTCGCAAAATGAAACGACGTGTATAAATAGGTTGAGACATGACTTGAGGTATGTTTGTCAACGGACGATGAGTTTTAAATTGAGTTAAGATCTAATAACCTGGCACATACATGTATCTGATACTATGATCCACTGGAGTACGAGTCGGGAGTAATGTTAGGAGGTGGGGGACTGGGCTGAAGCCTCCATTAGTTTTTAAAGTGTGTTAGTTTAAAGAATGTTAGTTTATAACGCACCAACAATCGAGCCAAACTCATCTCATAATAACATATTTGGCAAAATCATATAATGGGGGGGGGGGGGGGGGGGGGTTATCCGTTTTGGTGGGGATAACTACCACACTTCCAGTATATTCATCGAATATTCCGTGCATGGTGGAGAAGTAGGAATAATAATGGTTTTGCTGCTAAAAGTACTCAACTCCCTTAACAAAATTCGCTCCTACCCCATACAACATGATATCTACCGTAGATATAAACTCACCGAGTGATGTTATGTAAGTCCCCAAGGGACCTTTTGGAAGAGGCGCATACAAGGTAAGGTACAATGCTTAAGGTGGTATGGGCAAGATGCCTCAAGGGTGGTCGGGGGGGGGGGGGGGTGGGTGGTGAACTCTAACTCAATGATGATTAAGGCATATTAATGCCTTTATGGTTGCCCGACGTATAGAAAATGTGCGAAATTAAATTATCCGGTAGTGAAAGTCGTCTCCATTGCTATACATGCACAAAAACATTCTGCCTGATAGAACAAAAGTACATCGCCTGACAAGGAACAGACAAGAAACGAAAACAAACGGAGACGAAGGTATAGTTACATATTTACTCTCCGTCGGGAAAATGTCGGGGCATCCGTTTCGTATGCGTTTCTTGTTCGGCGAATGCGTTCCTTGTCAAGCGTTTTACGTTGTTCCATCCGGTGTGACAGGGATAAGTGTCCAAGTGTCCAAGGGCAAATTAAGTCAAGGATATCTGTCCAAATAACCCCGTTAATATGTCTAAGTGTGTGTGTGTGTGTGATGTGTGTGTGTGTGTGTGTGTGTGTGTGTGTGTGTGTGTGTGTGTCACTTGTAAAACCAATGTTCCTTAGCATATTAGTTCAATTACTGTTCGTTTGATTGTCAGTACGCATGTATGTATGTGTGTATGTTTGTTTTTTAGTGTGTCTCCGTCTGTAAGAAGCCCGGGGTAAGAAGGCTCGAAAACGGAAAAAAATAGGATTTTAAACCGTAACTCAACAATTATTCCCAGCTGGACTCTTATCCCTGTCACACCGGCGGAGTGTTTTGTGCATGAAGCTATGCATGGAGGCGACTGTCACCACCGGATAATTTGCTTTCGCAAATTGTACTATCCGTTGGGCATCCGTTGACGCTTATCCGGTGATTGGAGGCAATACCATATCACGCCAGGGGCACTACTGATTCACTGGCAGATAAAGTAGACCACCGGGAGTCGTTTAAACTTTAGATATGCATCAATTACCTTTTTTGCTTGTTATTTTTTTTTCTCGAGTGAGGAGGGTCTGCATTACAACAAAGCACGTGCCTAAATATAACGATGTTTACACGAACATGATTTACGTGTAAATGTACATACGGTATACTGTAGTATAATTACAACATATGGGCCCAGTAACAAAGATTCACGATGAATCATAATACACTGTACCCAGTGCGTACCCAGGATTTTTTTCTTCAAGTGGGGGGTTATTTCGTCAGCCAAATTTCTGTCAGCGGGAGGGGGGGGGGGGGGAGGGGGGGGGGGGTGGTCGTAGAAAATGTGGTCTCGAGACCGGCTACAAGTTGAAAAGGGGGGGGGGGTTTCAAACCCCCCAAAACAGTCATTTTTTGGTCAAAGGGGGGTGGGTTTGAACCCCCCCCCCCCCCCCCCTGGGTACGCCTATGACTGTACCAATATTGTTTGATTGTACGATTAACCGTGAATATTTATGTTACGGGGCTCTGTGTGACCTGGTTTATTGTTGCATCAATATCTAACTACAAGTATAACTATACGGGTGCGGTTCGTTATTCCGAAGGTTCGTTATTCCGAAAGTTCGTTATTCCGAACACGCACATTTCCTATACCTGAGTGTTTCGTTAATCCGAAAATGAAATAGGGTTCGTTAATCCGAACATTTGTTGCATTATTCCGAAGGTTCGTTATTCCGAAGGTTCGTTATTCCGAAGGTTCGTTATTCCGAAGGTTCGTTATTCGAAGGTTCGTTATTCCGAAGGTTCGCTATTCCTAAAATGAAATCGGGTTCGTTATTCCGAAGGTTCGTTATTCCGAAGGTTCTTTATTCCGAAGGTTCGTTATTCCGAAGGTTCGCTATTCCTAAAATGAAATCGGGTTCGTTATTCCGAAGGTTCGCTATTCCTAAAATGAAATCGGGTTCGTTATTCCGAAGGTTCGTTATTCCGAAGGTTCTTTATTCCGAAGGTTCGTTATTCCGAAGGTTCGCTATTCCTAAAATGAAATCGGGTTCGTTATTCCGAAGGTTCGTTATTCGAAAATGAATTAGGGTTCGTTAATCCGAAAATGAAATAGGGGTGCGTGTGTGTGTGTGTGTTTGTGTGTGTGTGTGTGTGTGTGTGTGTGTGCACTGGGACGTAGTTGTGGGGGTGTCATGGGCCTCCCTCCCAAATCAATTTAAATCATGGCTTTTATCTAATTTTATTGGAAAAGAGAGTAAAAACTCAGATTGCCAAAGCTCCCTAACGGGGGGAGGTGGGGGGGGGGGGGGGGACACCCCCCCCCCCCCCCCTGCCCTTAGTTGCTATTTATGATGAAATACATACAATTCAGGACAAATAAAATGTGATTTTGCACTGATATCTAGCAGCAAAATCTAACTTTATGACATAATTATAATTATATCAAATTGATTTTTGTTTTATTTCATGTTTGTTTACATGAGAAAGATATAAATATATATATCTCATTCGTATTGCACTGTTTTACAAAGAAAAATAAAATACAATTTGACTAGAATTATAAAGCCACTCTTTGCCCCCCCCCTCCCCTTCTCCCCCACCCCCATGCAGCCACGGCAATTAGAGTAAGATTGATCCCCTTTCCCAAGTCCACACTGCTCAAAATCAAATCAACTCAATTCTTTTCTACGTCGTATTTATATAATTTTCGGATTAACGAACCCTATTTCATTTTAGGACTAACGAACCTTCGGAATAACGAACCCGATTTTATTTTCGTATCAACGAACCTTTGGAATAACGAACCTTCGGAATAACGAACCTTCGGAATAACGAACCTTCGGAATAACGAAACCTTCGGAATAACGAACCTTCGGAATAACGAACCTTCGGAATAACTGAACCTTCGGAATAACGAACCTTCGGAATAACGGACTGTAACCAACTATACGACGCATGACATGATAAGGGTTTCATAATGGTTGTATAACATAGTTCATGCAGAAATCGTTGTACCAACGTATTCAAAGTTATGAGTATTTGACGAGCGATGTGAAAGCACAGGCCTCGATAAAACGACGGTAAATGACGTATTAAAACCCGAAGTGCACGTACACTTTATAGGATGATAGGGGGGTCTATATACAATTATAACCTACTGATATTTTTTTTTATTCTTCGCTTTTGATATCAATGATTATACGATCAATAAAATTCAATATACACGCTTCAATAAAACGATGGTTAATGACGTCATAGATAATACATAGTGACAGATGGAGGGCCCCATTTGTTATACAAACAAAATCAATGGTCGAATATTACATTAATATTTTGTCAAACTAATATTGTTGAATCTGATTATACGACCATTAAACAAGCAATAAATATAATTGTGTTATATGAAATCGCAAACCTCAATAAAATATTCATTCGTGACATTAAATACAATGCACGTAAATAAGATTAAGGACAAAGGGTTTACGTGGTCAAAATATGACCTCATTCCAGGACTAAATAATAATAATAATAATATGAACATTTAATATAGCTCAGCTACTGTTATATACTCTACTGCGCTTAAATAATAATTATTTAATTATTATAACCCTGGTCATCAGGTACATTTCAAACCAACACAATGATATTGCGTACTTTCTCAACTCCCCGGGGGCATACTAGCCGAGCTGCCACTGATGATGGCGCTAAGTCTAAGTAACACCCGGCCATGCTACCCATTTATACACCTGGGTAGAGAGCATCAATTGTGGATTTATTGTCTTGCTGAAGGACAAACGCAGTGGGCCTACACAGGATTCGAACTCGGGATCTCACGATCGGAAAGCGCGCGCTCTACCAATCTTGCCACACCACATCCACAAAGATCACCGAAGCTCACCTACTTTCACCTCACATCATCTCCGTATCCGGACTACTACCCCCTGGACAATCACCCCCGGACGATTACCCCCGGACTATTACCCCCCCCCCCCCCAAGACAATTACCCCCCAAGACAATTACCCCCAAGACAATTACCTCCTAAGACAACTACCCCCCAGGACAATTACCCCCCAAGACAATTCCCCCCCCCCCCCCAGGACAATTACCCCCAAGACAATTACCCCCCGGACAACTATCTCCAGAACATTATTATACGTGTATCAAGATGTTTGTTTGCTAAGGTCAAAATAACAACCTTTATGACGTGCTATTTCTAGCTTGGCAGTTAATTTATCAACGCTCAGCTCTAACCAATATGTTCCTACAGTAACTTCGCGTTAATGTGTCGTTGTTGAGTCACTTGTTTCTAACGTAGTCACGTATTATGTTTGTAGTTTGTGTTTATATCCTTGAAAGGGATGTAGAAAAGAAATTAACTTTCTGACAGAAAGAGCTATATACCGGAGAGTCAGAGGATTAACCTGAAGATGGATTATACTTGTTATAGAACCTGGTATTTTTTTTGTTTAAAGTGAAATGGCCGCTCACGTGAAAGCGCTTCACCTCACCGTCTTCATGCTCATATCAACCGTCCATGGATAGGCCTACTGTAAATCATCAATACCGCATCCTTATCCTCTCGATGTTTGTTTGCCGAGGTCAAAATAACAACATGTGACAAAAGTCATCTAATTTATATAGCATCAACACCCAACCCCAGTGTCGAGAGCCTATAGAGTACCGAAGTGTGACGTCAGAGCTATTCATTGCCATGGGTGATGGTTCTAAACAATGTCAGGCAAGCAATGACTTGGTGATCTAGCGGTTGCTAAGAAGGCATTCGTCCAGCTCCAACACACTGCCACAGGCCAGTATGAAAGGAAAAGTTGTTTAGAACCATTACTATGCCATAACAAAAGCATGTGACGTCACTACTTCGGTACTCTATTCGAAAGATGGATTACAACCAGGTATTAAGTTCAATGGACAATCACGTTTACAAATCGCTTCGCCTCATCTCACCTTATGCCCGGCGCAGACAGAGCCGACTCGACTGGTTGTCATTCCGATCGGCTCAGTTTTCAGTGCCTCGCGACACACATTTTACCAGTCGAGAGACAATCGGATGCCAGTTGGGGCCAATTCAACAAGATAAATCTGCTCCGAACGACCGGGCCCAACTCTAGCCTGATTGAAACCAGTCGGGTCGGGTCGGGTCGGGTCGAGTCGGCTCTGTCTGCGCCGGGCTTTATATCCATGGCTTCTATAGCATGTATATTATTATGATTATCCATGTTACATCCTGTATCATTTCGATAAATATTTGTCGAGGTCATAATAACAACCTAAATTACTATAGCATCAAAACCGAGCCCGAGCGTTGGGAGCCTATTCGAAAGAGGGATTACAACCGGGTAATTTTTGTGTTAAAAAATAGGTTGTCAAACAAAAGGGATGCTACACCGTGGGGCGCCATTTTAAATTAAGCTATAGTTTGTGCGCACTGCTTATAAACACTGAGCCAGTGTGTATTCCGCACCGTGTGCAAGGCGTTCGCAAGATGGCACCGCGCGTCTGACCCCGTGTTCACACACACAAATTTCCGTCGTATAGCTAGTCGAGAGCTGACTAGCTAGTCAGCTCTCGACTAGCTATACGACGGAAATTGTGTGTCTGAACGCTCACTAACGATACGTCGTATAAAGAATCATGATTAGCGAAACGGGGGTTTGAGCATCGTTTCGAACGAGAGCTGAATAAAGAATCACGCTCGTTTTGTGTGTGAACGCTGGGCAATTCGCTAATCATGATTCTTTATAAGACAACCGTATAACTGGGCGTGGCTTAGAATGACCGCGTGTTACTTCACTCAGATTTGCGCTCGCTCACGTACAGATTGACAGCAGACAGAAAAAAGACAGCACACTGCTCATTAGCAAACTGCGCACCTATACGATGTTTCGTTGCAGCTGTTTTGGGATCTTGTTTTTGTGTGTGTGAACGCTCGTTAGTTTCGTTAATCATGATTCTTTATACGACGTTTCGTTAATTATGATTCTTTATACGACGTTTCGGGATGATTTTTTTTGTGTGTGAACACGCTGTAAATTAATACGAATCCAAACTGTACCTTTATATAAAGTACAGTGGACGTTTGCGTATCCATGGATACGACTTTGATTATCCATATTACATCCTGTATCAGCATGATTTTTGTTTTGGAGGCCAAACAACATAAGTTATGTTGTTATTGTGGCCTCGATAATATAAACCATAACCAACCCTGCATCCACACCCTCTCCTGAAGCCGGTGTGACAGGGATAATTGTCCAGGTATCCAGGGCCAATTTAATCAAGGGATATCTGTAAAAATCACTCCGTCAATGTGTATTGTGTGTGTGTGTGTCACGTGTAATAGCACCGTTTCGTGGCATATTAGTTCAATTTTTATTTATTCAAGTTCATTTTATTTATCGTTTGATTGTCCGTATGCATGTGTATGTTTGTGTTTGAGTGTGTATGTGTGTCTCCGTGTGTATGAAGGCTCGAAAACGTACATAAAATAGGATTTTAAACTGTCCGAATGACGTCACTGCCAATTATCCCTGGATGGACACTTATCCCCGTCACATCGACTTGGTCTTTTGCTACATTATGAAGTACTGAATAGACGTTCTCATGAAATCGCTTCAACACGCACCTCCCTATTATGTAAACAATTTTGTTTTTATTATATCCCGCTCATGCTGTGACGTGATGTTTGCTTGTAAAGATCAACTTTACCTGCTCCCAACTAGATTTTGCAACTCCTATATGGTTTATACAGGGCCCATCAGATATATTTAGGGATAATGGGTTAACAACAGACGGGAACTTGGTATAGAAGATTTAAAACAAATTTCCGAGAACTGATTATCCGATACAGTAGGCTATAATCACAAAGAGCCGAGCTTTCGGATCTAGCAGATCCGTTATCAAGACAAATTACAAGTAATACAAATAAACATGGGGGAATATACACACCGTGAACGTGACACAATTCACGATGCTGAACACAGCCCGAAGAATCGGGGTGATAAACCACGTGTGAAAGTATAGTGCTACACGACAGACGGATCGAGTGTCGTTATATGATGGGGTGAGATACTACGTGTGAACGCGGTGCTACACGACAGACGGATCGTCGAGTGTCGTTATATGTCGGGGTGAGATACCACATGTGAACGCAGTGCTACACGACAGACGGATCGAGTGTCGTTATAATGGGGTGAGATACTACGTGCGAACGCGGTGCTACACGACAGACGGATCGTCGAGTGTCGTTATATGTCGGGGTGAGATACCACATGTGAACGCAGTGCTACACGACAGACGGATCGAGTGTCATTATAATTTTGTAGGGGTGAGATACCACGTGTAAACGCAGTGCTACACGACTATCATGGAGAAGTGATGATTGATGACACCTCGTAAAGTGTTCCATCGGATTCCTGCAGTGGGGTTATTCTTGGACTTGGACTGCCTAGCTAGTCTAGTGGCGTGGCAGTCTGAAATAAAGCAACTGTAGGGGTTTCCTCTAACACCGCCCGAAGTATCGGGGTGATATATCACGTGTGAACGCAGTGCTACACGACAGACGGATCGAGTGTCGTTATTTGTATATCACCGAGAAGTGATGATTGATGGCACCTCGTAAACTGTTCTATCGGCTTCCTGCAGTGGATCTATTCTTGGACTTGGACTTCCCAGCTGGTGGCGTATGTAGTCAGACATAACCGACTCTAACTGGGGTTTTCTTTTATAAATCTGAATTCATAATGACGGTCAGTTGAGGAGCCAAACGCAGTCTAAGTTGAACAACCGTCGGAAAAGAGACTGAGTGTTCTGTCAAGTGGCATAGCTATGGTCAACTCCGAAAAAGAGGGAGGGGCAATGTTTGCTGTTGACCAATCACAATATTTACAAATTGCAAAGCATGTATAGGTCTTTAACAAAAGTTATACAAACAAGGGGTGGGTGTAAATTAGAGGCAAAGAATGTCCAGACAGAAGGGGTTGGTAATTGATCCCCCTAGTGGCATATGGATCTCATTATGTACGGCACCTGTCAACCTAGTTCATGATCGTTTGGTCTAAAACCATTTAGTCTACTGCTCATTAGGCCTAATACCATCATGATGGCTGAAACGTCCATTTCCCTAGCCCTAAACATGATCCATGAGGTAATAGATTCGCAGGACTCTTGAGCCGTAGAGTCATGTGACCCAGAAGTCTAGCCAGGGCAAATCCTGTGTCGAATAAGATATGAAGGTAGGGAGGGAGAGGGGGGGGGGGGGGGGGGGAGTTGCAAAGCTCACATGGGGATGGGGGCACCCTGAGACGACAAATACTCATTACGTTATGTAATGTTATGTTTATATTATGTCCCCTCTATAGGAGGGGGTCAGTGAGGGGATAACATTCAAACATGAGGCGAGAGGTGGGGGGGGGGGGGGGGGTAAGTATGGGGCAATATGTTCCTTTTATCCAACTTTATATAGCTACGCCTCCTGCCCGGGCTATAGGCAACATAGCTGACGTTTGCCTTTCTTATTTATCAGCTCAGTACATACGATAGATTTATTGTCTTGCGTATGCTCATAAACTTTACAGGGAAAAAGAAAATAATAATAACATGTTTGTTTTTCATAGAACTTTCGTCGGTTACTTAATATCTACTGTAGATTAACTTTAACTTCTAAAGCACCCTACCTTTGTTAGTGCTACAATAATTATATCGCTTGTTTATTACATGTTTCGATATAAAATTAATAACATGAGCAAAGTCTTTTGCAATTGCCCGCTGGAAAGGCAAAAAAACAACCCAGATCTAATCTTCTACAACAGACTACTTGCCCCCACCAGCCGCAAGTTTATAGCTGAGTCGATCCCAAGATCCCAACACAAAACTTCATAGTATATATAGCTTATTGCAGTGATCACCCCGAACAAAACTACGTTCAAGCAACGGGTCAACTTTGCTGCCCCAAACTACAACAAATTCAAACATACACAAGCTACCATGGAGTTGACCAAAATATGTCATATTTCACCTCAGCTCTCATAAACCTGAACGTCATAGCATTGTATTCATCATTGAGAGAGTAACAATAAAACTATACATTTTCAAAGGATGCACATTATATCTAATAAAGTATATCTAATAAATCAATACATAATTTTGTTTAAAGAAGAGTAGGCATGATAGTTCATCTATTTACCGGTGAGTTTGTAGCAGCAATGCATTATCCTTTTAAAGATGACTGTCTTGTTTGACGACGCTTTGGTATATTAATACATAAAAGTAATACAATATCTCTTTAAACATAACTTGTCTAACGAAGCTTGAATAAATTAATACATACATATATTAGGTTTCTATAAGAGTAAACATGTCCGCAATTGGATATGATATGACACGGCTTTGGTGTCACAGAGCACCTCCTACCATATCATATAAGCTCAGTGATCTTTGTCATTGATATGAGAGGAATTCTATCTTGCTTCCGTCTTAAACCTTTTGAGTGCCACAGCCGACTGTAGTCACAACACGACTCATAGAATAAGATGAGCGGCGATTTTGCTGCAAAATTAATCTCGTAATACATACGAACGTTGACACATGTTAAGCACATGGACGCATATGCATACATGTCTTCTTGTTCAAATCTAATACTTTGTTTCGGCATACTTTGGTCAACGTAAACTGATCGCATTTAATACTTTGTAATCATGATTATTAAACTAATAAGTATGCGGTGAACTTTACTACGGGCAAATCACGCACTCGCACTGTTTTAAAGTCATATTAACGGGGGGGGGGGGGGGGGGGGGGGGGTTATGCATGGACTTGAATTATGCAAATACATCCACGATCGATTTCTGAGAAAAAAACCGAGACTCGAGTGTTTCTTTAAATACTCTCACAGCTTCGAGGACGCGTTAAGTGTCGTATAGCGCTTTGACGTCATCGAAGTATCGAAGTATCGAAATTTGTCGGTGGATTCCTTCTTTACTGTCTCTCCAACTCCATGCATCTCTACTCTCTCTTTAAACACTTTAAACGCTTTCACTGCTTCGAGGACGCGTTAAGTGTCATATTAGCGTTTTGACGTCATCCAAGAAAATTACATACAATTATTTTGTCGGTCGATTCCTTTTTTTACAGTCTCTGCACCTTCGTGTATCTCCACTCTCTCTTTCCCCCATCTCAATCTCTTACACAAACCGCTTAGTTGATTTCTATTATTGAATTTCCTTTATAAATTAAATAACTTGCAAGCTTATTGGTATGTTTTTTGGGGGTAAAGTTTGTGATAGTTTTACTGTATTATAATACATTTATGTATGACTTTGTCCTTTTTTGTGTTGTATTTGTATCGGCAGGTGATGTTACATTAATGTCTTATTATCTGTTGCAACATGTAAATAGGTGTTTACTTACTTTAAATGTCAAATTCATTTTAACGTACGCCCAACAGTTACATATGTATCAGCATGTTGTGGATAATAAATACAAAATGTTCAAATCAATCCAAAATTCAAAATTGTTTTAGTTGTCTTCTACTTTTCCTTATATGCAAAGTGTTATTTTTCTCTCTCATTGTCTTAGATTAATAATATACAAGTTGAAATGATTTCCAGGATTTTGCTGAAATTTAATCATAAATTTTTCAATAACAAACAAAGAGAACTTTAGAAAGGAAAACAAAACAAAGCTGGTTTCATACGTCACCGAGTTTGTTAGTAAGAGGAAAAAAACAGCCAGGCATGAAAGAACCATTATGAATGCAAATAGGTTTGTTCGATTCATACAAAGTAGATCCATTTAGAGATAAGCTATAAAATCGTGTGGTGATAATAATGTCATTTACTGATGGACCGGAGGCTGCGTGCTATAAAAAGACATCTGAATTGTATTCATCGCTAAAAATAAATCAAAGGAGCCATGTGATTCCGGCGGCACATGGCCGTCGAGAAAATTCATTATTTTTGCTAGCTATGAATAATAATATTTCAACTAATGCAGTGCCGATGGTGTGCTCATAATAGTAATGGTCTGAATTCTCACCATTGAGTTAAATTTAAACATGGGTTTAATCGCGTAATTTCTTTAGTCGGTGACTAAACAAAACACACGGACTAAATTTCGAATTAAAATTGGTATGCTCAATTTAATCCATTGGCTTTAACTTAGACAGTTTAATGTTAATTCGTGATGAATCGCTTATTATAGTACGTGTGTTCGTCATCATCTGTATATTCTCTCCATCTCGTGTGATCTGTGCTCCTAGGCTTTGTGTCTTCCCCCACGTATCCCCACTTACCACTTTCGATTTGTATGACGTCACCACAACTTTTTGTTTATTATTTCGTATTACTCTTCTACATATTCCCCCTCTCTCTCTCTTTGTCAGACCCTTTCATTGTTTTTGTTTGCATCTTCATGTATCCTTTATTGTTGCTCTCTACCTCTTCTTCTTCTTCTTCTTCTTCTTCTTCTTCTTCTTCTTCTTCTTCTTCTTCTTCTTCTTCTTCTTCTTCTTCTTCTTCTTCTTCTTCTTCTTCTTCTTCTTCTTCTTCTTCTTCTTCTTCTTCTTCTTCTTCTTCTTCTTCTTCTTCTTCTTCTTCTTCTTCTTCTTCTTCTTCTTCTTCTTCTTCTTCTTCTTCTTCTTCTTCTTCTTTTACTTCTACTTCTACTTCTACTTCTTTGCAACATTTGAAGTCTCTTTCTACCTCCACCTTCTCTCCTATTCATTTTCTATAATATCTTTGTATTTCTTCTTCTTTCTAGCTTTTGTCATTTGAGCTCACGTTCCGTTTAATCGCATGCACACACGATAGCTTCTCGGCGAATTCCTAGGTCTATTTTAACCATCTCCCAAGTCACGTATAGCGGGTAAATATATGGCACCCTTATCAATATGCAAGTGTGGGGTCTATGCATATAGAATAGACGCGTGTGTATAGCCACAAAAGTACAATCAATCACGCACATTATTACACAAAAAAACACGTACACTCACATGAACAAAAATACACATTCACAAAAACATGCACACACACACACATACACATACACACTCACCTGCACGCACAAACACAAATACACACACGCAGAAGCACATGCACAAACGTACAAGTTCACACACAAATAGTGGACAAAAGCACAAACACATATGCGTACACACATACACATACATTAATATACAAAATATACATATGAGCAATATATGCACATAATACATTAAACATGTACATACAAGCAAACAAACAAACACACACACACACAGACTCACACACACATACATACACCCACACACACAAACACACACCTGCTCGTATACACACGTATACATACATATACACACACACACAATGCTTCCACTTCTGGGAGAGCGCCAATACTGAGGAGCGCTTTATACCTTTCTTGCTAACTCTACATCCACTGCTTGTTCTGCTGTGTGTGGATGGGGTATGATGTACGAGACGGGAAGAGAGACTAAAGGGGGTAAACGTAGCGTGAAATGGGTCCCAAATTAGTGTAGCCACGTGACAGCTGGGGCGCCACACATCCTCGGATTTCTCTAGGGGGCGCAGGGTCGAATTAGTTAGTTGGTGGCGTGCGCGCGGGAGGACACATTCCGTCACTATCTCCCACCAAGGATCCTACTATATCCCCGTTCGCTCGCAAATGCGCCATGTGCATTTGACATATGGTTGCACGCTGCGGCACGCCTCATGATCCTCATCAGTACAGTAAACACTGCTGGCATTGTCGGCGAGGAGCGTCCAGCCCAGGCTTCGTTACTTAATATTGTATTCTCCAAACCTGGTAACATTATTCTGCCCTACCCTGAACTAGCTGTTAGGGTAAAAAAAAGGCATCCTCTGTATAAAGAAAGTTGAAGTTGATTCGGACCCTTTTGCGCTACTCAGAACAATTAGGGTAAAAAGGAAACTTCTATAACGGAAGTTGTCATTCATTCGGACTCGTTGGACGTTGGTGCATTGATTCTTGTATCTCTCTGACCGTTGTTCTGAACTTGATCTTCTGATGTTTCGATGTATTTTATTTGCTAGGAATGAATCGCATCTAATTGTCATACAATGATCTGGAGCTATATATTCGACATTTTGTATTTGGATCCTTTGGACGGTTGTTGCCCCGATTGTTTATCTTCTAGAGAGCCATAGTTAGACATTAACGGACGCGAAAAGGATACAGAAATGTGAAGATATTTATTCAGTTATTTACACTGGATTAAACATAAACGGATGGCATAACAGATCCGAAATCTATTCGACCCTCTGGATGGTTGGTTTTCCAAATAACGATATTCCACAGAGGTTTGATCCGTTAGAATTTGTAGTTGGAATAAACCGCCGCATGATACTAGATACAGATAATGATAGCGATGTGGAGGCATTCATATTATTCTAGTCTCGAAGATGAAATATGCATAACAACTGGGGGGCATTAGCTACCCCCTTGACAACGGCTACGCATCTATAGATACCGATGAAACCCATGTAATCTTCCTTCTGATTAGCCGCAAACTGAGACTGGGACAGGAGCAAGCTATAATATGTCGGGAGAAGGATAAAAAAAACACCATAAACATTGAGAGAAATTACCTGTATACCTGTGTTACTAATGGGTACGGGAGGCTTATTGTGATGTCCAGTTCAAGGATGGATATTATCGACACATTGCCTACGGGAATCTCGTGGATCGTGTATTAACTGTATGGTGATTATAACATCTAGTAGTTAATGGGTTAATCGATGCGTATCTGTGCATACCTATACTATACGATCCCCGGATGCTTCGCCTATACTCTCTTGACTGTGGGAGCTACCGTTTTTTTAATAGATGGAATAATCCGACTGATCCATTTCAACTATTTTAAGCGATATATGGATTATCAGGGCTTTCCATTCAAGGATTCATGATATATGTTATTGATTAATTATTTTGATATCAGCGTAGATCGACTCGCGAATCGCCGCGTCGCATGATCAAGGACATTGTTATATAAGAGCGTCGGTTTGGTGTGCTTGGTTTCGTTATGCCAATTAAATTGAATGATCCTGTAGCGTTAATGCACTGTGGTTTATTCTTTGATTTTCAAGGATTATAATAAGTGATAATTCAAGAGGAACCTTTCATTCGACCCAAATGCTTCATGACTGATGGTGTATATCTTTAAAAACACACAGCAGCACACGTCATGAAACGTTGCAGCTGTAAGGTAAGATCAGGGAATGTCTGGAGCTAAGACTTGCCGTACCTTATTACATTATGCCAACTGAATGCTCCCGTACCGGTGATGTACTTTAATTTACCACGTTTAGTGGGTTTGGCCGCAGCGCGATTTCTCCGACAAGAAGACAACGCCGCATGAAATCGATGCCACTGCCTGACGTCTTCAAATCTCCGCTTTATTTCCATCCACCTGACCTTCAAATCGTGACGTTTTATATTTGTGTATTATAACCAGTAACCAGCCAAGATTCCATCGGCGGCGTAATGGATCGTTAAGGTAGGATTCAACTGTCAAATTAACTCAAGGAAACTGACGAACGTATTGCTACCGCGTAGCATCTTGGGGGAATATATTGCATTATTGCACGTCTCTAATAAGATTCCTCCGAGTTTCCTGTATTTTATCAGCCTGATCAGGATGGATCCCATGCGTGCTCTAGGCAGATGCTAATGCAAATTCGACGATAATTCGCGATAATAAATTTGATCGATCTTGTCGTCGCTGAGAATAGCATCGCGTAATTGAATTTGGAGACATTTGCGGCAGATGAATATTTCATCTTTACGGGAAAGTGATACATTACATACCGCTGAAAGCTTTCTCTTTTTAGCTACGCTCGGATAGAGCGACGGAGTTCTATAATACAAATATAGAAAAGTACGTGCAGAGAATTTACTAGCATGATGAAGGCGAATGAATACTGATAATGCACAGGGTATCACGAAGACGAGAGGAAGAATTTCGATTTTGATAACTCGTTTTCCTCGGGGCGATCGTAATCAATTAATCGGTAATGAAGTCCTCTTTAAGCACGGAAATGAGCAATTCGCTGGCAATTTCCTGACATTCGAAAACAAATCATTTAAACGTATTTTGTTGAGGCGTATCGCGATCCACGACGGGATATGCTGATTAATACTGTTATTAATACAATTAGGGATGACGCTGATACAGTATTACCTTAATCAAGTTTAATCGCGCAATTTTCCCGATCTTTGATACAAATAAATGTGTATTGACGTATCTCGCAAATATTTATGCGTTAGGAGAAAGGGGGCATAACTATTGATAAACACAACACTACTACACTATGCCCAATGCCTGTTCAGCAGCAAGACGAATACACGATGGCCCAACGCAAACTGAGCGAGAGTACCGGGGGCTCAGGGGGGCAGGACTCCACCATCGAGGCGTCCCCGTTTCCCGGGACACAGCAGTACACCCCGATCGGTGTTCTGAAGGAAGGCAACTTTGGTAAGATCGAGCTGATTGTGGATAAGCGAACGGGTGTGCGGTACGCCCTGAAGCAGGTCAAGAAAGACGCGATCAAATTTAAGGACTTCCATCGCGAGATCCTGCTGAGCTGCGAGTTGGCAGTTCATGCTGCAATTGTCGCCACGCTTCCAGACACCTTCGAGTCGGCCAACAACTACATGATGCTTCAGGAGTACGCCCCTTACGGTGATCTCCTGGAGGCTATTCCTCCACAGCGCGGACTGGACGAGACGCGTGCCAAATCCTGCCTTGCGCAGGTAGCAGCTGCCCTGTCCTTTCTACATTCCAAGAGACTCGTCCATGGCGACGTCAAGCCAGAGAACATCCTCCTCTTCGACAAGGACCTCACGGTGGTCAAGCTCTCGGACTTCAGTCGCACGCGACGACGAGGGTCTCTGGTGTTCAAAAACGCCAGGTCGATTCCATACGCTCCACCAGAAGTTAGCCTGGCCCTGGAGAACGAGAGCTACGCCCTGGAGCCGAGCCAGGACTCCTGGCACTTTGGGGTAATGCTCTTCTGTGTCCTCACGGGGATGTTCCCCTGGGAGAACGCGGACCCGACTCGGAGTTCCTGTCACGCAGAGTTCGTGCGATGGCAGAAGCGCAAGGTTCCCATCGCGCCCGTCTCCTGGCGGAACTTCACCTCCAAGCTCCTCAAGCTCTTCAGGAAGCTCCTTGAGCCGAAGGCGGAGCGGAGGGCGTCTGTCTCCCAGATCCACAAGTATATCGGAGACACATGGCTGAAGAATCCAACCAGCTCCTCGCCTCCAAACCGGGCCAGGACCGGGTCTGGGGCGAAGCGATCCTCCCTCGGGCAGAACCAGGAATCGAACGTCCAGGAGGAGGTCGAGGGACATAACAGCAATGACAGCAACAATAACAGGACATGTAAGGATGACCTGCGAGACAAGCTGGAAGCGCATGGGGTGGTAACCCGGAACAACAAGGACATCAGGCGACAGAGGACGGAGGACTGGGTTAGAGGGATGTCTATGAACAATTTACTGGATGCAACGTGATACGAGTGTTTATTTTGTTAGGAAATAACGCCACAGATTTACTTGACAATTGATTACAACCATTTATTGTGTGATTTAACGTCCAAAACAATTAAGTAAAAACTATTAAAAGAAATGTTCTTCAACGAGACTGTGTGATTCAAAATGTATCTGCGATGTAATTGTGTCATTATGTTCGAAATGTATGTAATTATGCCTTGAAAATAATGATAACATAATACTTATCTTAAAGCTTGTGCAATATTTATTTCATTTAATTTCGATAAATATGATCTTAAATGTTTAAATCAAGAATAACATATAAACATCGTGGAACTTCATGTATTTGTAAAATAAAAACAATGATACAGAATTTGCTAAATAAAATGTAGGTTATTTAAATGACACTCAAATTCGTTCTGATTTGTATTATGGAATATTTATATTTATCATAATATTGTTTATATTACATGATTACTATTATTATAATTTGTATCATATTTTGCGTCGTGAGGACTGTTGATCACCTCCTTTAAAGCATGACTGGAACGCAGTTGCGTCATCCGACAAGCAAAAAGCATTATTCAATTAAATTAATGAATCACAACCAATTATAATGCATCTATTTTAAATGTTAATACATAGTTTCGTCATTTGGGGCATATTACATGTTTGAACAGGGTAAAACATTTATTAATTTGATCGCGCTGTGTTTGCTGAAATTAATGCATTTCAAGGAAACTTAAAAATCAATTATCTACTTTCTCTGTGTGTGCTGAGTAAACATAGTGTCATGTTCGAAATAATGCTTGGTGTCCCGTACGAGAAAATGCAACCCACCGTTTGCAAACAACGAAGTCAATGATAATATCATTTTACATTATTTATACTAAATAACAGCACTCATAGAAAGACCAAACTGAGCTAAGTGGTGCACCATCAACTCATTTCAACATTTTAGACGAATAGAATAATCTTGTAAAGGTGATGATGATATTTCTTAACTAAATCTCAGAACACATTTTGAATTGTTTATCCCCCCGTGTTATATTCCCCACAGCACTGGTAAATTCTTTTTTTTTTACATTCATTGATTTTGTAATTGTTTGATCGAGAATGTTTGAATGAAAATTCAAACAACAGTACGTTAATATTTCAGTTGTAATTCCATGTTATCAGACCACAACTATATATATCCCAAGAATCGATTTTGTTATTAGATTTTTAAAAGGAGATAATATTCATCATGTTTTCCTACATAGAAAATGTAATGCTTTACGTATTTTGCATAATATTCCTGGTAAAGCATGCAACAACATAAATTCACAATTTTAAGCAGTGAATATTAATGTAACACCACTGGATGTTTTATAGCGATATTACATGTATTGGAGTGTATGTATTGAAATTATGCTGGATAAAATACTCGTGCAGCTTAGAGCGTCTTCCTTCAACGTTTAAAGTGGCCGTTGTTTTGAGTACATGTACTACTGTATATATTTTCTTGTTTTGAGTAAAATGGTCGAAACCCGCAGCAAAACATACTGGTCTTTAAGTAAAAGCATAGTGTTCGGACGTATTTAAATGTATGCATCGTTCAAAGACTTGATGATTCCTTTTCTGCATCAGACACAATATTGAAAATAAGTGTAGATATGTAAACAAATACGAACAGGAGCTGAAAATTATTCACCTCTATACAAGGTTTAGTCAATGTTGTCGAATTACACACTTGTTATATCTTTATATAATTCTCATGGCATGCGTTAAATGTGTGTGACAAATACAAAACTATCGAATGATAAAACCAAATATTGTTTAATATTGTTTAAACTTCGTTAATGAAATCAACAACAAAAGTTTATTTTACATGCATAAGTTTATAATGGCCTGTTAAACTGTATATGTCTGTATAGTTTGTATAAGCGTTTAGTTTGTCGGTGTTACTTAGAAATTTACTTTAAACATAAACCAACAGATGTTTATGATGGTACAGCCATGTCAATATATTATATTCTGCCACGCAAATGATCTATTGATGTCACGAAGGGCAGAATTCATATTATACATACACTCATACAATGTACATTGTGTTGCATGTATAGAATATTGAAGTGTATGCACAGTATACTTGTATGTAGTTTATTAGTTGTTCTAAAAATAAACACACATGCTTGTATTCCATGGATGATTAATTGGTGTAGATGGGTATAGGTTTACTGTATATCATTGATATTCAACACGTTATTGATGTATCAAGGCCCTGTCTTCCATCATTCAGGCCCGGTCACATATCACCGGGTAGCGTAAAATGATGCCCGACGAATAGAAAATTTGCGAAATCAAATTATCCGGGTGTGAAATTCGTTTCCATTGCTTCATGCACAAAACATACCGCCGGATAGAACAACGTACATCGCCTTACAACGAACGGACAAGAAACGCATACGAACGGAGACGAACGGATTGAAAATGTTACTTTCCGTCGGGCATCCGTTTACGCTATCCGGTGATATGTGACAGGGCCTTTAAGCATTCATTACATCGACATAAATGCATTGTCTGTATAATATATTACAACATGTACGCTTTCAAAGGGTACGAACATCAATAGATCATTATTTTGAGGCAATAGCCTTTATGTAAATGATATCCTCAATGCCAATGAGCCGCTTGGAAGGAATGCTCCCCAGGGAGTGGAGAAACATATTTTCTGTAATTGGTGATTAAACGGACTATACGCCTACTAGTATATCTTTCTAATATCAGATAGTAATGTATGGGTCAATGTTATAACACAAATAACAATACTGATGATGATAATGATAATATTACTTGTTATTATAATCATTATTATTGTATTTTAGTAGTAGTATACCTATCATAATAACATTGATAATAACAGTGGCGTAGCTTGATCTGACTGATTAAGGGGTGCGTGAATTATTAGGAGCAAACTCTATGTATATTTTTCAAAATTCGAACTTTTATGTTTCTTAGTCTCTTTGTCAAATTATTGAGGGATGTGCTCCACGCCCCCCCCCCCCCCCCCCACCTTAGTAGCTACGCTGCTGAATTATATTGAGGCTTGTTTATATAGCGCATAACAACCAATCTCCTGTATCTATGGGCATATTTTTTTGTCTCCATATTATATTTAGAAACCACATCATGTCATGGCTATTGAAAAAAATGTACAGTCCGCATTTATAATGTACGCGTCAACCCGAAATCGATTTTCGTACGGAAATTTATAGATCGATAGTAAAAGGTTAGAAGACATAATCGTCCGTAAAATTGTGTAGAAGCGGGGTAGAAGCATGACAATTGTCCAATATTTTTAATTTGTTAAATGTTCCATTTTTCATTCGTATTTTGTGATGAATGAAGTACGAAAATACCGATACCACATGTATACATACAGTTCGCATTATGGTACTGTCAAACCTGTATACAAATGCCACCCTATTTAATACAGAGACGTGAAATGTTGGTCTTTATAAGCAGTTGGTCGTTATGAACCAGTCTATTTACATGTAGACTGCATTCAGTCTAGGGATACGCGATAAGTGGTCTTTATAGTAAGGTGGTCTCTATACAGGTGGTCATTAGTACAGGTTTGACTGCATTTGGTTGTCGACAACAATCATAATTGTTTTCATTGTTTGTCAAGTATCTATTGTAGTATTCATGAAATGGATTTTTATTGAAATATTATTTTCATTGGATCTTGTACCATTTTGAATATCTCATTATTGCACATGCTGCTACAACGAATAACCTACAAATAAGTAGGTGGCTTTAGTAGGTAACGAATGACGTATACACAACATGTTTTGTATTAATGAAATGAAGATAATATCGAATTTGAAATAAATTATGATAGTTTTTGAAGTTCAACCTGCTATATTTCATATGCTGTTACACACTTTCATGTAAATACAAACCGTTTTATTCATGAAATGAAGTTTTATTCGTGTTAAACTGTATTGTTTGATTGATTTGTTCATATAAACCTATATTATTTTTCATATGCTGCTACAGAAATAAAGTCTATATATTATATTGTAAAAAAACAAAAACAACCACAGACATTAAACATCGCGATATGAAACTTTAAATGCAGTGTCCATGTCTTAATATGTTGCTTTGTGATAATATACCCGTGGGCCTACACTGTGCGTGTAATGGGGTAATTAACCTTTTGAGTAAAATGCTATAAACATGTCATCGAGCTCTTACTCATGTGCGCCCATCCTAACGACAAGCTCAATCTTAAAGGGATACAGTAGTCTAATCTTTGATTAGTTTGCAGCATTTCACTTGTTTAGACCTCAGATCGTCCTATTATATGGATTAAAATAATGAAAGTCAGATATGCAATTACTTGCATGGGAAGTTTGTTCTTTCTTCAATGAACCCCATGCTGATCAGTGACAGACATATGTACGTTATTTGGACGCCTACGTCATTACTTTCATCCATTTGGTTTTCTTTCATCAAATTCCGAACTGATTTGAATTTTGTTAAAGGAATTATTTATGCAGTAAACAAAATGCAACAATTGCCACTTTTTTAAAAATCTTTCTCTAGAACCTTATGCACCCTTCTCAAATCTAGCGACATCGTCCCTTTAAACGGGATTGATGCCTGGGCAAATTATAATACGTTTTAAGACATGCTAGCATTCTTCATCGTATCCTTGTCATTCTTAGGCTTACAGCCAAACATTTACAGGGGACCTTTAGCTACATCCAAATACACTCTTCAAGATTCCACGTATGATACTTGATTCAAGATGTCGAGAATATCTCTTGACATCTATTTTTTGCAGAAAAATATTCCGCTTGATGGTATGGTAGAATATAAAGATATTATCATAAATAATGGCATTGTTGAATCAAATACATATAAATAATGTCATTAGATAACAAAACGCACATTCGTCGCCCCAAAAACAGACGACGGAGAGAAATACCTTTAGCCGATCGAGTACTGCAAGCAAATGTCATTAATAAGCAGGGATATGTCGTAAAAGAGGCATATATATAATGTATTTTCTTTCTCGTTTTCGCATTCCTTCTTTGACAAAGCCCAGAAGGCAGGAGCCTCTTCTTCCAGACAACAAATGGAAAACGACACATGACCTTATCAGCTTCCATTACGGTATCCCCATCATGTTCGGCTAGGGACCAACATGGGTATACAATACGTAGAGCACTCTAACTCATCTTTTTAAAGGGATCTAGTACCTTTGCTGACATGTGCAAACAAAAAAGTGATGAATGGTTGATTATCATTGTGTGTTGTTGTGATGTGATATATCCACAAATATGTAATGTGTGACTGAAAATTAAATTCACTTTTAATCCACATTAAATGGATGTTATATGGCCAAGTAATGAGCGAAAATGCAAGTGACGTTTGCTTACTGATTGCACTTACTTTGTTCACAGTTGTAACTTTCCAGTGGATAATTAAAAATCCGAACACTTCAATTGTTAATACCGTTTGAACGAAAGGGATATTCAAAAATCACAAACATGTTCCTTGTTTCTATTGTTAATACAAATACAACAAGACTTATGATAGAACCACTAGATTTCTAAGTAAGTTTTGGGGATTTGGACAATGTTACTAAGTCCCTTTAACCATAACTCCCTGAGTCCCGTGGTC
>JBAMJV010014189.1:0-44031 GCA_037951105.1 Echinarachnius parma
TTTATCATCGTTATGCTCTTACAAATGTAAAGGTCTTTTTTTTTGCTAGGGGGAGGGGGGGGGGGGGGGGCTTAGTCGTTGCCAAACAAGTATTGTATTAGAGGACTGCCAGCATTGGAGTGCTACATCTATGGACTGTGTAGATGGACACCTGTTAAGGTGTACATTAGACCGCTATGCCTAGTTTGCTCCCTGGGATTTATGACTTGCAATGTAGCCACAAAAAGCGTGCAAGTTTCAATTGCAGCTTATGCCCAGGAATAATAAAAACAATGACAGGAACATGAGTGTCAAATATCCACTAAGGCATTTATTAATCAAGCGGAAGCTAAAGCATGGCATTTTCCCTTACTGTTAGTAATCTAGTGATCAAGTGCATAATGATGATGGTGGTGGTGATAGTGATGGTGATGGTGGTAGTGACAACCCAGTCTTCAACTTCAACGAGATGGGGTTCTCCAGGAACGCTGACCCTGCATGGCTGGTTACACCCCCTCCCTCCTACGATTCAATCAACAAGTTTACACATTTTGGAGCTCCACATCCAACGCCAGCACCAGCACCACCACTATCCATGCAACCCACAGGGGCTGATCCCCCTTCCCCTTCCATGCAACCCACGGGGGCCGTTCCCCCTTCCATGCAACCCACGGGGGCCGATCCCCCTTCCATGCAACCCACGGGGGCTGATCCCCCTTCCATGCAACCGACGGGGGCCGTTCCCCCTTCCATGCAACCCACGGGGGCTGATCCCCCTTCCATGCAACCCACGGGGGCCGTTCCCCCTTCCATGCAACCCACTGGGGCTGATCCCCCTTCCATGCAACCCACGGGGGCCGTTCCCCCTTCCATGCAACCCACGGGGGCCGATCCCCCTTCCATGCAACCCACGGGGGCTGATCCCCCACCCTACACATCTTGAGGAGGGGGATACTCCCCTCCACCATCACCTGGGGCGAGTAGCCATAATCCACCACAACTGCCACCAGTTGAGCCCCCTCCGATGGTGGGGGGGGGGGGGGGGGGAGATGTGCCACCTCTGCCTCCTGTCTAACCCCAACCTACGTTTGGGACTGCACCCCAACCCACCTCAGATCCGGGGGCACCTTCCCAGATCGCCTCTGTTCAACAACCACTCCCAACCACCGAGCCAGCTAGCCCCTTATAAAACGTATGATATTTCAACACACTCTACTTAGCCATCCATATAATTCTGTGTACTATTCCTCTCTTTGATGAGACATGCATCTCTGTGTATCCCAGTTCTTTTTATGCCTCCGCCAACGAAGTTTTTGGGTTTTTGGGTTGTCCGTCCGTCCATCCGTCCGTACGTACGTCCGTCCGTCCCGTTTTGTTCTCGCGATATCTCAAGAACCAGTTGACAGATCAATTTCAAACTTGGTATGAGTGTACATATTGGGGTGACAATGATCTGATTAGATTTTAGGGGTCATGAGGTCAAAGGTCAAGGTCACAGGACTCAATATATATGCAAAAATGCCTCGTTCTCGCGATATCTCAAGAACTGGTTGACAGATCAAATTCAAACTTGGTATTAGTGTAGATATTGGGGTGGCAATGATCTGATTAGATTTTGGGGTTCATGAGATCAAAGGTCAAGTCACAGGAGTCAATGTATGTGCAAAAATGCCTCGTTCTTGCGATATCTCAAGAACGGGTTGACGGATCTATTTCAAACTTGGTATGAGTGTACATATCGGGGTACCACTGATCTGATTAGATTTGGGGGGTCATGAGGTCAAAGGTCAAGGTCACAGGACTCAATATGTATGCGAAAATGGCTTGTAATGGCAAAATTTCAAAAACTGAATGTCAGATTTCAATCAAACTCTGTACCTGAATGTATCATAAAGAGTCAACGTAGCCATAATATGTTGGGGTCATGAGGTTGAGGTCAAGGTCACGGGACTCATTATACTTGCAAAAAAGCTTGTAATGCCAAAATCTCAAGAACTAAATGCCAGATTTCAATTAAACTTGATACCTGAATGTTTTTTTATGGAGCCATCAAAGATTGGGGTCATATGGTCAAGGTCACAGGACTCAAAATAGTGCATGTTAATTTGGGCTTGATATTAAAATCGCGTGATAGCGGAGATCCATCTAGTTTAATTTTGAATTTTATGTGTTGCAATCACATTGGAAAGCCATACATGTATATCGCCCATTGAGAAAGAGAAGGACGCTTAGTTCCTTTTTGTACCTTGGAAATAATCATGTTTAAAGTTAGAAAGCTATGTAGAAACCAAAGGAAGCTCTCTTTTACTTTTGATAAATATTCACTTTGTTTTTTTAGGTGGGTGCCCTGGTTCTGCCACTAGGCACCACTGTGCATAATATGTGTTCAAAATAGACATCTTTCATTTGAACATTACCATAAAATAACCATAAATATGTAAATGAGTTGATTTTTCCAAAACAAATGAAATTGTTTAGGTATTATATGCACTTTACTTGACATGCAAATTCATGTTGGCATTTATTTATCTGTATTTATAGTGTACACATCAAATATTTGTGAACTATTTGACCTCAATATGATTTGTCCATTTTCAAAACACTTTAGCAATTCAGTATTTTCTTCATTTTGCTAAGCCCCACCTCTAAAAGAAAACTCTCCAGATTAAAACTCCTCCTGTGCATCATCTGTCAATTACTGGTCAGCCAACATGAGATGAGCAAAAGACATACGTACAAAAAAGACAAATCACAATAGCATGCACTGGATGTTTCCATACAATGGCTTATCAGAGCTTTTCTTGTCCTAATGTGCAAAAGTGGGTCAGCTAGAATGTTATTGTATTAAACCTGTGACGCTGTTGTGAGCAGTCACTCGGCTTGGACGATGGGATCTTATCAGTAACTGATTGAGTAGTGATTGACTGATGATGTCAATGGGGGAATTTTTACTCTGGAGAGGTTTTTTTGGAGGTGGGGCTTAGCAAAATGGAGAAAAATATTTGCTATATGTTTAAAAATAAGATGTGTACCCCTATACAGGTAAACTGAACTATAGTATATGACAATCTCATTTTGCCACTTGAGGTAGTTCAGTTTTGGTATCGAGGGCGCTGCACAAAATATTTTGTTGTGATATAATGAAAAACTGAGTGTAAAATTTGAAAGAGCATACAATTTTAATGACAGAATAAACTTTATTTGATCAAAATCGGTTCTGAAACAGCTGAAATATCAATAAATATATCCGATCGGAAAAAATCTGGGGCCCAGATATATTTGATGATTTTTTTAAAAATTAAAAAAAAGCTTACACTTTTTCTAAATTTTTCGAAAGAGGTTTCTAAATAGTTGTTGATGATCTCTCTATTTAATCATTATCTCAACAAAACATCACTACATGCATAATTTAGATGCTTTTTAGAGAGCGCCCTCTTGTGTTTTAATCGCTTTTTAAAAATGATAACGGGCTTTTTACCTAGTCGTTTGTGATTTTCTATACCTGGAGTTATAACTATAGGTTTTCCCATCCATTTTCAAACAATCGTCATTCAATTTCGATAATTGTTAACTTCAATTTCGTCCCGAGAAATCCTGAACGTTCAATTGTTATATACAATTTAGTCATTCATCGTTCAAATTGGTCAATGACCAATCAACTTTAAAATTTGGTCATTCTATTTCGTCATTGTGCAATGAAATTCGTCCCACATGGTGATTAAGTGGGCAATGTTATGTTCGAATTCATCATTGTTCAATCGATTTAAAGAATTTCCCATTCAAATTCGTCTCGTAGTATAGATGCATTGTGAAAATGCAACATTTTACCGTGCATTTCACTTGCAATTCAAACTTGAAACTGATTGACTGATTGATTGATTGATTGATTTATTGGTTGATTGATTGATTGATTGATTGATTGATTGATTGATTGATTGATTGATTGATTGATTGATAAGTGCTGGGAGTTATCATGACTGAAAATGTTGATAAATTATATGATAGACATTAATTACAACCAACCGATGACAATACATGTATATCTCGCAACAATCAGCCATAGTGTGATGATTAACAAGATATTGCATACCAAAATGCAACAGCAATCACAGCTTGCTATAAATGTGAGACGAATTTGAACGAGAAAGAACGAAATCGATCGCAAAATGACGAAATTGATCATCACTTTCTGCCACAGTCTGAGATTGGACGAAATCGAATTACCTTTGACTAAAATGTATATGACAAACACGAATTTGATTGGGAACAAACGAAATTGGGTGCTGAAAGACGAAATTGAACATGAAAAACTGAAAGCCACACATTTCCGAGACGAAATTGAAGTTAACAATTATCGAAATTGAATGACGATTGTTTGAAAATGGATGGGAAAACCTATATTAGTTTGTAATGTTACTGTGCAGGATTTTGTTACTAAAGCTCAGCCTTACCAAAACTGTACTACCCCTTTAACTTTGTATATATTTGTATATGATTTCTGTTATATTGAAACTAATTAGTGGTGTTTAATCCAGATTGTTTGATCTCTGCTTCTTGATCACATATGAAGAATAACGTTGTATATATTTATTAATGATTATATTCAATATTGACTGGCCTTGAGTGGTATATCAGAAATATTGCATTAGCTAGGATCCTATTGCAGGATCGAAGAGGAGTGCAATATGAATATATGATCCTAGCAAATGCAATATATCTGATATATTGACTTAGTCAGACTTAGTCAGTCAATATATTGACTTAGTCAGTCAATATTATTTGTATACATTCTATGCATAACCCTTCATCTGTCTTGTGAATGGAAGAAGTCCAATAAATTAAATCTCAAATTATATACTTATTTATAATTTTCAACCATAAAGGACAATGTTTGCGTATTATAGCTAGCTGAGATGCGTAAACCTATTCATACCTCACAATTAGACACGCACAAATCCATTCATACCTCCGTAATAGATGAGAATCTTCGCATCCAGTCAATATCACTTGATAATTTTAACTTTTTTTAAACCCGCGGGTTCAATGGGAAGAATGCAATATCGTCTAATATATCACGCGCACAAAAATAAAGCAAGGACGCTTTATGAAATATGCATTTTCATTCCACTGAAAAACAGGCTGATATGTATAATAATAGAGATGAACTTAATAGTTTTATAGATATGAAACCCTGGTAGGGTATAAAAGATGTTTATGCTGTGATATCAATTTTCTCCTTGACAGGAATATGCCAAATAGTGAGAAATTGAATTAAAAGAACCAATAATTTTACTGTGTGTTTATGTGGAAACATTTCTTAGTTTTATTTTCTTGGCAGCCAAATTGGGCAAGTAAAATCAGACAAGACTTCGGTTCCCCCCCCCCCCCCCCAATTTTTTTAATTTTAAATAAATTAAATAAAAATTTTAAAAATTAATAATTACAATAATTGATATTGTAATAATTACAATAATTGTTTAATGTTATATGATAATTATGTTAATAATTACAATAATTGATTAATGTTATATACTAATTATAAAACGATAATTGTTTAATGTTATATGGTTTAGCCAAATATGAGTCACTGAGTGACTGGCTAGACACAGTTACATGATTTCAGTTAAATTCAGTACGTGCCACGGAAGAGCGGAATGCTTCGATCACCCCTCAGAGCTGTGATATCAGTAGGCCTATTGATAAAAGAGAATTTTTGTTTAGACTTACGGCAAATAATGAAAGCGATGCTATTGACTGCAGGTGTTATGTCTCATGCTGGAAGTAGTTTTGTTGTCAAAGTTTCAGCACGGTGCAATGGTGACAATTAAAATGACACACGAAAGAGAGATTCTATTATGTCATCACAATGAGTGGTCAGCATATCGCTTCGAAAAGCCACTATTTCTAATCGAGCTCAGAGGCTAAAAGTGTAAAGACATGAAAGAGGTTAAATTGGTTACTTTTGTATATGAACTAAGTTATATAACATATAGCAGATGTTAACTTTGCTTTCAGGGAACAGTTAACATCTATTTGTATATTTGAGTGTATAGATGTCACTCATAAGAGAACCTATGCATTTAATATAGAAGTGAATTTGGGGGTCAGGATGTCAAATGTCACAATGCAAATTTTTGCCAAAATAATTCCTATTCAGTTAAAAGTGTAAAGACATGAAAGAGGTTAAATTTGTTACTTTTGTATATGAACTAATTAAGTTATATAACATATAACAGATGTTAACTTTGCTTTCAGGGAACAGTTATCATATATTTGTATATTTGAGTGTATAGATG
This sequence comes from Echinarachnius parma, assembly GCA_037951105.1. NCBI lineage: Eukaryota > Metazoa > Echinodermata > Echinoidea > Clypeasteroida > Echinarachniidae > Echinarachnius > Echinarachnius parma. Next base: position 6,276 of record JBAMJV010014189.1, read on the forward strand.
TCACTCATAAGAGAACCTATGCATTTAATATAGAAGTGAATTTGGGGGTCAGGATGTCAAATGTCACAATGCAAATTTTTGCCAAAATAATTCATATTCAGGGAAACCTTATTTCAACAGGGCTTGTCGCTTGCAGTTGCCCGATTGCTCAGGGCATGTAAAATTTAAAAAACGGGTCTAATTTGTTTGCCCGATCAGGCAGCTAACATTAGTTTGAATACGAGGAAAAATGTTATTTCTTACGAGTAATACTATTCTTGAAGCAAGCCAGAAATTATTTGTTCTGAATTTTTTTGTATAATGCAAGTAAATGATGTTTCAGCAAGTACAATTTGAAAATTCATGATTTTACTTTACCCAGTGGACTAGTAGAAATAGAAAAATGTATGTGTGGAGACTAGATTATAACTAAGATCTTGGTACCATAAACAGCTCATTATTTCAGGTACATGTATCTTATATTGGGGGGTGTTTCACAAAGATTCTAAGTTGAACTTAGCTCTAAGTTGGATCCAACTATTATGGAAAGCCATATTTAGCCTTGGAATGCAATATATTCAAAAGCACAACAGCAAGAATTTTAGACTTTTCATAAATGTTGCATCAAGGATATGAAATCTTCTTGGTGATAGAAACGATCAATGATTTGAATCCACATTGTATGCCTTTGAAAGAGGACTTTTCCAACAATTTTTCAAAGAAACTTATGGCTTTCCATATTTTTAAGGTCCATCTTAGAGTAAAGTTAAAGTTGGGATCTTTGTGAAACACCCCAGGTTAAAAAAAAAGAAGATAAAGAACTTAGGCCAGCAAAATTGCCATGTAATAAGAAAAAAAGTTTAGGATTGTTCAGGTTATAAGGTCAAAGGTAGAAATTGAGTGAGATCTACTGAAGGTGGGATTTTCTCGACCATGGTCGGTTGAATTGATCTACTTCAATATTATATGCACAGACAAGGGAAAATACCAAAGTCCATTGTACAATAAGCAGTTGTTATTGCAATTTAATGTTTTAAAATGAATGTGTCTTTCATATTTTTTATTCTTTATTTCCATAATGATATTTTATACAAGTATTGTATTGTAAAGATATCAATTGTGCCACCTTGACCATAATGTATATTGAGTACTAGCTTGATTGTACATTTTTAAACAGTACTCCGAGTCTATACAGATCGATCTGAAATAATTATATTATTTACTGTATAGGACATACTGCTCTTGGCATATTATCTTTAGAGCTAAGCTTTCAAACATTCTATCAAAAGATCCATGTGTGTAATTTTTTACAGACTACCAAGAATATATTGTGCTTTTAAATTTGTATGACATATTACAGGGATGCCAGTTTTCAGGCAAAAGCCTGAATTTCAGGCCCTGGGCACACACAAATTCAGGCTTATTTGTACCATTTTGCACACAAACAAGGTATCACGACTCCATTTTCAGGCTTTCAGGCTCTCGACTTGCAGGTCACTGGCATCACTGATATTAGACAAAAATGTATTTTTATTAATTTTATATATATAAATTTGGTTCTATGTAAATGTTTCCAATGAATGGTGTTGAAAGAGGATTCTATATTTCTTCCAACTCTGGAAATGTTGATGCTTCTTAAAAATGTGTACAAATAGTGCTATACTGTACTTGAATAAAAAGTAATCAGGGGTCTATACATAAACCTTTGCCATGTGGTTTATTTCTTCATTGATTATTAAAGGGCTCTAGTAACTTTGTTGACAGGCCTGTTGCCGGTGTTGGGTGCATACGCACCCCCCCCCCCCCCCAAAATTTTTTTTTTTTCAGAAAGGTCCACTTTTTATTGGTCTTGGCCATCTAAACCCCCACTTTCGATCTATGTCCCGTTTATGTCCGTCCTTCTGTCCGTCCAGTTTTCAAAATGCTTCTTCTTCGTTATTTTTCAACCGATTTTGATTCTGATTGTTTCATATGATAGGAGGGGGATTTAAAACTTCTACACAGAATCGTGAAATTCATTATCTATGGTAATTTATGCAAATTTATTCGAAATCACAAAAATGCTTATTCTTCATTTCTCGACCGATTTTGATTTGGTTTGCTTTATCTGGTAGAGCTAACTTTGGTACACTAAACTTCTACACAGAATTTTGAAATTTTTCTCCATTAGTTAATTATGGTAATTTATGCAAATTTATTCCAAAAATAACAAAAATTACTTCTTCTCCCTCATTTCTTGACCGATTTTCATTCTGTTTGGTTTATCTAATAGGGCTAGGAGGGGTATTTAAAACTTCTACACAGAATCATGAAATTCATTATCTATGGTAATTTATGCAAATTTATTCGAAATCACAAAAAATACTTCTTCTCCTTCATTTCTCGACCGATTTTGATTTGGTTTGCATTATCTGGTAGAGCTAACTTTGGTACACTAAACTTCTACACAGAATTTTGAAATTTTTCTCCATTAATTAATTATGGTAATTTTTTATTTTTTTTTATTATTTATTTGTTTTATTATTATTTTTTTAAATTTATTTATTTATTTATTTTTTTAAAAATTAATTAATTAATTTATTTATTTATTTATTTATTTATTTTTATTTTTTTTATTTTTTATTTTTTTTCTTTATTTATTTCTTTATTTATATATACAGTATATATATATATATATATATATAAAATTGCAAGGAGTAATCATAAATGATTGAGAAGGAAGAATAATAGTAGGCGTAGTTGTAATGTTAGGCAATGTTCCTCCTTTTAATCCGCCAAATGAAAAAAGGCACTGGTCGAAAAATTGGTCTCCGCCAGGACTCGAACCTGGGTCTCCGGCTTGGAACGCCGATGCCTTAACCACTAGGCCACGGGGACCATGTGGTTGAAAACAGATCCAGTTCAGATCATTGGCAAGCCAATTCATATATATATGTGGAGGATTAAAGGGAGGAACAATGCTTATTAAGCTACGCCTATTATTCTTCCTTCTCAATCATTTATGATTATTCTTTGCATTATATTGGAAGAAACCAAAGCTGTATGTATTAGTTCACCTTTCGCTTATATATATATGTTCTAACTAATACTTGAATCACTCCTTTGTGATCCAGCTGAAGTACAGGCGGCTTGCATTGTTCGTAACTCCCTCCCCATGAATTAATTGAGTACAAAGGGCCGAGAGATTGGCTTGCCAATGACCTGAATTTGGATCTGTCTTCAATCACACGGTCCCCGTGGCCTAGTGGTTAAGACGTCAGCGTTCCAAGCTGGAGACCCGGGTTCGAGTCCTGGCGGAGACCAATTTTTCGACCAGTGCCTTTTTTCATTTGGAGGATTAAAGGGAGGAACAATGCTTATTAAGCTACGCCTATTATTCTTCCTTCTCAATCATTTATGATTATTCTTTGCATTATTTAAATATTGGAAGAAACCAAAGCTGTATGTATTAGTTCACCTTTCGCTTATATATATATATATATATATATATATATTTTTTTTTTCCCCATGTCCCTTCCGGGGCGTCAAATTTATATTTTTTTCACTCTAATTTTTTATTTTTTTAATTTTTATGTCCCTTCCAGGGCATCAAATTTTTATTTTTTGACCAGTTAAAAAGTGTACCACATGAAATTTGCGATATTTGATGTTGCGAGATGGCGGATGAGCGCTACGTCATTGACGTTCTGGTTGTAAATTACGCACCCCCCTTGAAATATCCTGGCTATGGGCCTGGTTGACTTGTGCAATAACTGACAAAGAGTTGATATAAATCAACTCAGTGATGTTTACAAATTCCATGTTACACGAGTGTCATATGAGCGATGCATGTGTGTGTGTTTTGGGTGAAGGATTGCTTTCTCCGGACTCTCCGGAGAAATGCACAATGTGAAAGGTGCAGAGAAGAACAGTTGGGAGAAATATCTGATAGAAAGAGGAGAAAAAGACGATTCAATTATCTTGCTGAAGAGCAGGAAATTTGTAAAATGGGCGCAACACCAAAAATGAAAGGACGTTCCAAGCGGGATCCCTAGGAACCCTAGGACGGTAATGATAATTTTGATGCCTCCCCTAAGTATACGCATGCTTTTCCTTAAACCAGTCCGCTTGTAATTCAGCACGGTACATGTATGTTCGATGGTACCATCGATCATACACATACAGAATGCGTATGAGCTAGCTAAAGACTCGCAATAAATGTCTTAGGTTTATTATAGACATACTTGGTGCACACATTCACAGTACAAAAAATACAAAATTCTGCTCATTGCATATATGGTAAAAAATATACTAGTATTTAATTAGTACATTATCTTTTTTAGTTACAAAGTGTACATGAACATGTAAATATTTATAATTGCATAGTATTCAGCCTATGAAAGTAGAAAAGCATACGTACTGATATAAAACTTGTTAATAATGAAAATATTCTGAATACATGGCAAACAGGTATGGTATAATGATCCTTAAAAATGTTATATCATTATTTTATGAGAAAATCTTTGGATAAACAAATCAATAGGATTATTCACAGCGCCAATATACGATCCTATCCACTTATTGATATTTGCATGGCAAAAAGTTTACTTGCAACATTTCATATATCTATAGTACCATTACGACTTTCTTAAGTGCCTGTCACATATCACCGACTGGCCAAAACACGGGGCACTTCCCAAAATAAAGTAACAAAATTGAACATGTCCATCGGCTAGGGTGTCTTTTCCAATGAAAAACGATACCAAGAATAGTCATTTTGGTTGTGTAGTTTTTGTTTTAGGGCGCTCTGAGTGACACAATGTCAGGTTCCCATTTGTGTCAATTTTTACCAAGTCATTGCCCGATAATATGCACTTACTGCCCGTTATAGCATCGGACAGTTGTGCCCATTCTTTCGTTTCACAGCTGAATGCACACCAACAATGGCGTGCGTTACAATTTTGTTACTTTATTTTGGGAAGTGCCCCGTTCCGTTTTTTTTGGGCCACCCTGTATAGCGTTGACAGAGACAACATTCGCCACCAGATAAGTTGTTTTTGCAAAATGTTCTATTCGTTGGGCGTCCATTTGCGCTGTCTGGTGATATGTGACTGCACCTTAACTACAGCACATCAAATTTGTCCATATCAAACATATTTAGTAGCAGTAGTTCAGTCACGCATAGTACATATATTAGTTACCGTATTTGTCGGTGTATTAACCGCTCCTGTGTATTAACCGCACCCCTAAAAAAAAAATAATAAATTTAAAATTTTTGTTTTAAATGCGGTTAATACGGTCGTGTATTAACCGCACCCCCTTTTTTGTTTGTTTTTTTGTTGAAAAAAGGTGCGGTTAATACACCAGCAAATACGGTATATGGTAGTACTGATCACATTCTGCATTTATTATACTGACAAACAAGTATGCTATTTGTTAATGAGGTATGTTCTATTATTTGACAAATGAGAAATGAATATTACTTATTATAATAATCACAATTGACTGATAACCAGTCAAGATGCACTGCTTGAAATCCAAACCATATTCAGTGATACGCTTATTGCAAACAAATCAGTTTAATTACAAAATTTCAATGTTTTCTTAAAGAAAAATCTTCATGTTTTTGTTCGAATACATCAACCAGATATTTGTAAGAGATAATCACCTAAATTTTGAATTAAAAATTGCCTCAATATTCTTACACTCTTTTATGAAAGACTTTTGATTCTTACAATTGTAACATCCAACAATATAATTCAAACTAACCTCAGGAAGTGAATTATTCTGATCATACAAACCTACATGCACAGTAAGTCAACTACAGTACGGTAAGCCTAAGGAAGACAGCAAAATACATTATTTTAAACTTTAAAGCCCGATTAATAGCACTTAAATTTGTTGGAAGAATGAAAGACTTGTTTATGCGTATACTGATATAATGTTGAGGTATTTTTTTTCTTTTCAAAGTTTCCAGTGTTTTCTTCAAGCAGTTTAATCCAGGAGCCTCATCCAATTAATTTCCCAGTTCACTATTGAAGGCGCTATATGATGACATAAATGGTACCCTGGGGTACCAAACGAAAATCCGAGATATTGTTTAATTATTTATTTATTTTTTAGGGTGCATACAAGCGCGCGCTGCACTGCATGCAATACGCAATAGCTACAGTACGGTTGTACTTCAGGAGGACACAAGATGGCGCTACACAACGCGGGATACCGGGGTACAATGGTACCCCGGGGTACTGCGTGTGTCATCATATATAAAATAACTGCCCCTTACTCGATGGCATGGGGACAATTTATCAATTAACCTGCTCCTAATAAATACAATTCAATACCGTAGAACACCATCGTCAAGCACCCCCTAATCACCTATATGCATCTTGCTTTTAAAGAGCGCCCGCTCTCTGTCCAAACGGGAAACTTTAATCAAGAATGCAAATAATGGTGAGGAATATTCATGAGGATAATAATGGAGGTGAATCTCATGGAAACGTCTTTAAAAGCAAGATGCGTAGAGGTGCTTGGAGGGTGCTTGACGATGGTGTTCTACGGTATGTAGAATCCCCCTTGCATAAATTGGGTGCTGCTATGTGGGGCAAGGTTTCAAATTGTCAGAAATTACATTAATTTGTTATTTTGGAAATCAAAATCAGTTACCAAATCATTTGGCAATACTTCTTTCAAGAACTACACTGTCTATACAAGTTTTTGAAACATGTTTCCATTATTAAAAAGATAAAGATGAATTAAACCTTTTCAAAATAAATTTAATCAAATAATTTTCACGAAATTATGCAAAATTCACAACATTTGTGTTTACATGATTAGTCATTGAACATGTTTCCATTATTACAAAATATAAATATGAATTAAACCTCTCAATTTAATCCAATAATTTTCACAAAATTACCCAGATAAAATTACAATTTTATAGGTAGATCATGTCACACACAATAACAAAGCCAATACTTACAACAAATGATAATAATATTACAGTCAAACCTCTCTTAGTGGCCATCTGTCTAGAACAGGCAACTTGTCAAAGGTAGCCACTAAAGTTGATTCCTTGCATAGTAACACAATATAGCGCAACATGTATGTAGACATTACCTGTTTAACAGCGAGTACTTTTTTCTCCTTTTACGGGTGTCAAGTAATTTTAAAGGAACTACAGCGTCTAGATGCCCTAATTTTCACAATTAGGCTCTCTATAAGTAATTTTTCCTCAACAAAAAGAATTTGGCAGTCATTTCCCATGAAATCAATCAATTTTTTGGGTCATTAGTAAATATCTAATTGTCCTGGGAATGCCCATTTTAAATTGCCCAAATGTGATGTCATCTAAAGAACTTCGCCCCGTACATGACGCCTCTCTAACTTCTCTACCTACTTAATAACACTACATGTACTGTCAAACCTGTTTTAGTGGTCACCTGTCTATAGCAGCCAACCTGCCTGTAGTGGGCACTAAACATGATCCACTGCAGAGAAAAACAATATAATGAACCTGTCTATAGAGGTCACCGGTCTGCAGTGGCCACTTTTCTTACTTCCCTTTGGTGGTCACTATACACAGGTTTGAGTGTACATGTATTACCTCAGTCATTTGATACAAACAACATAATCATCCAGCAGATTAAAGGGGTAGTACAGTTTTGGTAAGGCTGAACTTCAGTAACCAAACCTGGACAGTAACATTATAAACTAATAGTTATAACTCCACCATGCTCGAAAGGTATACAAAATTACAAACGACTAAGTAAACAGCCCGTTATCATTCGAAAAGAGCCATTAAAACACAAGAGGGCGCTTTCTACAAAGGCATTGGTTTCAACCATTTTTCATACAAAATTATGCATTTGATGTTTTATTGAAATAATGATTAAATAGAGAGATCATCAACAACTATTTAAAAAACGCTTTTGAACATTTTTGAAAAAGTGCAAGCCTTTTTTTATTTTTAGAAAAAATCATCTAATTATTTGGGCCCCAAATAATTATTAGATCAAATATATTTATTGATATTTCAGCCGTTTCTGGGTCGATTTTGACCAAATAAATTTTATTCTGCCATTAAAATTGCATGTTCTCTCAAATTCGACACTCAGTTTTTCATTACCTCACAAAAAAATTGTGATGTGCAGCGCCCTCTCTACCAAAACTAAACTACCCCTTTAAGAGCACTTTTTATTCCCTTTGGAGCTGTTCAGCCATGCCAATATATTATGAAATTGAAAACTATACCATTGTTTAGTGATAGCTGTGAGAATAATGTGGTGCAAATCAAGGAAGAGTAATGAAGAGTTTGTATGCATATAAAATAAACATAATTTTTACCAATACATAGATGTAAATGTACAGGATAATTGCCGCTAAAACTACTGAAATACATTAAAAATACAAAAACAAATTAAACTTCAAATTAAACCTTCACAACTTCACTTTGATTTGAAGTTGATTGGTGTACAAATGTACCTCTATATTAAAGACAAACTGTTTGTTTCTCCTGCAGATTTATATTCAGGCATTTTGATTTACAAAGTACTACCTGAATATTATTTCAGATATATTATACTATAAAAATGGCACTGAATATGAGCACAGAATAAAAACCAAGATTGCATGCCTATAAAATGTTGACACCAATCTCATCATAATTGGAACATGCCTGTTCTATTGACCAAATGTTCATTTGTGCAGTTTGGCAAATTTGGCAGAGTTTAATACAGCCTGCAGTAACCCCTAGAAAGTGCTAAAAATGTACTGGGAAAATTTCACAATTACTAAAATTTGAAATGACTCACAACATGATGAGTACTTTGGCATGTTGAAAGGTGGTGACTTTGTCTCATTCCGTGATAAATTAATATGAAAATGAGCAAAAAACTATTATGTATATGTCATATCGTTTGTAATGTAGGTTTAGTATTTATATATCAATATACTAGTTGCAGATCAACCACATAGCAACGCTAAGCACCCATAACTCCTGGAGTAAGACCATACCAGCAAGGGGAAGAAATCATTTCACTGGCCCGACCGGGCCACTGACAAAAAAGGTAAGTGTGGAGCCCTGCGTACATGTGCAGTACACATCAGAAATGTTGTTGTATTGCCTGCAAGCACGTTTGGTAATGCATGTTTATATATTTTCTGCATGCGCTGTTATCCTTGCGATGAGCGTTTGCTTTGAATATGGATTTAGAGCGCATTGTGTCAGATGCATGGAAGAACCTGTGCAACAGATCGTTATGACACACACATATATCTTACAAATGTGACCTTACACCACAAAATGACCGTTATGTCGCTGTGGTAGTTTCTCTTTTATTAGCTAAAATAGCAAAATTTTGTTCAAGATTAGATTTAGGATTTTGGTATTTCCTGAATAAACATATCTTAATCTACCTTCTATGAAATTTTGAGCGTCAGAAATCATGTTAAAATATAATTTTTCATCTAATAAATGTGATTTTAATACAGCGCTTCAATGGAGACTGATCTTTTAAGCGACCCGTTTCTCCCTTATTTTGAAAATGCTTCAGCCATATTCTAAATCTTTGGCGTTCATTTTGAGAGGGTTTTCTTAGTGCAAATATGACAAATTATATACCATTTTAAAGGTAATGGCCGGTATTCTGAAGTCATGTCTAAGTCCTGTTTAACTAAGCATTTGTTTAAAGTCCTGTCTAACTTTAGTCACGAGGTCGTGACTAACTTTTTCGTATTCTGAAGTCGTGATTAAGTCAAGTTAAACACGAAGTCCTGTCTAAGTCCTGTTTAACTTTAGACGACTGCAAGGGGTTGTTTAAGAGAGCGATTCTGCTGCTTTGCAACCTACAGCACACTCTCCTGTACTCTACCGGGAAGTTGCGGCGGAGGATAACTCTACGTGCACCCTCAAAATTTCAAATAAGAATTGCAGGATTTTTTCACGAGTTACCCTATCATTTTCTTCGATAATATCAACTAACCTTATTGTCTGGTGACGTCTTGTAAATTCCTTGGTCTAAAGTGAAATATCCAACTTGTAAGATACTTTTTTTCTGCTTGAATTTTAAGTTTAATCAGCCGAAAACTCTGTGCCATTTATACGATTGCGATCAGCGATACGATATCGGCGATATACGCAATCGATAGCATGAATTGGGCATGCGCATTCTGCTTATCGTCTGCAGGGCTAGCGTGGCGCAATCGCGTAATAGCGGCGAAATTCCTGTTTAAAGTTAAACAAGTGTTTAGTTAGTCAGGACTTAGACATGACTTCAGAATACGAAATTTAGTTAGACAGGACTTAGACGCGACCTCATGTTTAAGTCCTGTCTAACTAAACAGTTGTTTAACATTAGTCATGACTAAGTTAGACACGACTTCAGAATCGGCCAATGACTTCTTTTTTAATGTTATATGAAAATCAGCACAAATGATTATGTGCAGAGCAACGTTAACTTTCGATAGATCATCTGTCAACGTGCAAATGATTATGCGATGAGCAACGTTAACTTTCGATAGACACCGGTCTAGCAATCAGGAGGTCTCGGGTTCGAATCCCATTGGAATCCCATTTTTCTTTGCTCACTTTTAATCACAATATATTCTTGGTCAGTTTCCTTATATGTTTGAATTAATTATTACAAAAAGCTGTATCGCTTCGGCGATCCCTCGCATTTATCCCCAAGTTGATTTTAATCCGCTTCGGGTTTATGTCAGGTTTATAAAGCTTCTGACTACTTGAGCAATGATGAATTAAGGGGTTTCTGGGAAGAACGCCGTCGTAGGGTTTTCTATAGCTCAGTCGGTAGAGCACCGGTCTAGCAATCCGGAGGTCTCGGGTACGAATCCCGTTTTTCTTTGCTCACTTTTAATCACAATATATTCTTGGTCAGTTTCCTTATATGTTTGAATTAATTTTTCGATAGATATGTTATCATCATCTGTCAACGTGCAAATGATTATGCGATGACAAATGTTGATAGATACAGTATTATCATCATCATAATGGCAACATCCAAATGATAATGCGAAGACCGACATTGAATTTTGATAGATATGTTTTAATGGTCATCTGAAACATCCAAATGATTATGCGAAGACCAACATTGAATTTTGATAGATATGTCATCATAGTCATCTGTGCCTGTATCTCTTGTGTATAGTGCAGTCATGAATGTTAAATTTCAATAGATACGTTATCATCATCATCTGCGCCTGAATCTCCCGTGTACGCTGCATTCGTAAATGCCCCTCCCTCTGCGCCTATTCTGGACAAGTGTTCTGTTTCGTCCGGCGGCATATCATTGATCTGCGCTGTAACGGTGTACCGCGGTGGCTCTGCGGGTAGAGGGTAACCCGAGGCAACCAGATCGGGAATAGAAGACGACAGGTGCCCATGATGGGGTAATGAGGGGCCAGGGTAGGGGGGAGAAGCTGGCACCTGCCTAGGGGGGTAGCTCGACCTGGACGGTCCTTGAGGATGAGTTGGTGGCGCTGCTGTCGCAAGGTCAGCGTTGAACCTGAACGCTACGCCCCCCTCAGCCCCCTGCCCATGCAGCGAGTTGGGGGTGTAGCCAGATATGCTTTCGTACTTGGGAGGGGGCTCCGTTGGCATGGGGAAAGGGGTCGCCGGGAAGATACCCGGCGGAGCGTAGGACGGGTCCGCGTTAACGTGCACTGTCTGACCAAAGTTGTTGTAGTGGACGCTCTGATTAATAGAGAAGACTTGGGGTGCTGCTGTTGCCATGGTGGTGGTGGTGGTGGAAGAGTCTTGGTTGTTTGTCTCCGACATCTCCGGTTTGGGATTTCGCTTCCGGAGGCACAAAAACACGAGCACCGTGAGTAGAACAAAAAGGATCACGATGATCCCACTAATAACACCAGCTATTTGTCCTTGAGTAAGACCACTCCCTGTACAAAAGAGAAAGAGAAAAGGAACATAACTATACAGTCAAACATGTATTAGTGGCCACCTGTATAGAGCGCAGCCAACCTCCTTTTAGACGCCACCAAAAGTGATCCCCTAAATACTCAGTCTGGGGTACACAAAAATACCTGCTCTAGCAAAATTATATTATCTTTAAAGGGATTTATAACTTTTTCTGCCCCCTGCCAATACAGTAAATTCCTTTCTGGGTAGAAGAAAATTGGTAGCAAATTGCTACCATGAATTCTTTGCTTACCGACAATACTCTCGCAGACCAGTCCCACATCCTCTTGGTGATCGCAGTTGTGTTCCCCCCAGCCATTGTGAGCACAGTACTTGATGGAGCTCTCGTCCCCCTGGCAGTTCACGTCATCCAACCAGATGGCTCCCATCCCGCCCTCGAAGGTGGCACTGGCTAATTCCACGCCCGGGAAACCGAGCTCGCGGCAGGCAACCTCCGCATCGGACTCGTCCCACTCATCATCGCACACCGTTCCCCAGCTTCCCTCGAAGTAGACCTCCAGACGGCCTCGGCGCTGGTCGGTGCCACCGACCAATCTGATTTCTGATGAGCCTGTGTAAGTGGTGGATAATAATGGTAATATTGTTAAAATATGCATTTAGCAGAATTTGGGCCCATTTCTAGCCAATAATATCCACATACCCATTTCTGCATCACCTGGGGGTGTACCGTATTTGTCGGTGTATTAACCGCACCCCAAAAAAAAAAAAAAAAATGCGGTTAATACGGTCGTGTATTAACCGCACCCCCTTTTTTTTTTTTTTTTTTGAAAAAAGGTGCGGTTAATACACCAGCAAATACGGTATTCTGGAAATTATCTTTTCCCTAATATTGTATTATCTTAGGCTTATGACAAAACCGGTATTCTGAAAACTCTCATAACTTTTGTATTATCTCTGAAAGTTTGTTAACCTCTATCAGCTGGCGCGCCTTGCCACGCATTATTGATAAGCGCGTTCGCGCAAGCAGAGGTGGAAAATATGTATTCTGAAAACTCTCTTTTCTTTTATCTCATCAGAAAATTATCATAAATTCTACTCATATGCTGAGACAGCTATGGGGCTGTATTTTCCTTTTGCTATATCTTGTTTAAAAATATTTAAAGACATTTATTTGAGATTTTAAAGAGTTCCCTATGTTTGTTGTGTGCATAGGTGTGTGTACGTGCGAAAAAGTTCGAAAATGAGAGTGAGGGGGAGAAAATTCCATTGAAAATCTAACCATATGAAAATCCTATACTTAAAAAATTACTCATCGACCAAAATATATACATTTCTCGAACTTTGATTGAAAATCCCATGTGTGCGCGAAGCTAGTTAGATGTGCGCATTTAAAGAACATACGACACATACGCAATTTAACCCACTTTGATTGGATGCGGGGGCATATAAACATTTTGTAACAAAAATTTTGATTGGTTAACTCAGCAATAATGGGCGTGGTCAGGGAAAGATATGATGCCCTTAAGACAATTTTCAGAATACCAATTTATGACAATTTTAGCGGTGTATTATCTTATGGACTTATGACAAAAGATAATACAACAGATAAGACAATTTCAGAATACACCCCCTGAATCCAGCATGCACACTTATGTTCAATTGAATGAATTCAATTCATTCATGCATTAATTTGATAAAAAGTAAACTATTCACACATCAAAATTTGACAAGGAAATCACCAAACATTCAAACAAGCCAATGGATAGCTCAAGGAAGAATTTATGAAAAAACGAAAACTGAATAAAAAGAAAGCAGAAGGGTGAGTACCGTCATTGGTGCAGATAACCCCTGCATCCTCCGTGTGAGCGCAGTTATGGTTGCCCCAGCCGTTGTGCGAGCAGAAGAAAATGGAGCTCTCTGTCCCCTCACAGACCACGTTGTCCAACCAGATTGTACCGGTACCACCGCGAAAGTAGGAAGACAACGTGGCACGCTGCGCGTTTGTGTAGCCGAGCTGGCGACAGACAACACGCGCATCGTCGATGTCCCAATCGTCGTCGCAGATTGTGCCCCACTGCCCGTTGTAGCTGACCTCCACGCGACCCTCCGACGCTATGTTCCCGTCGGCGAGGCGGATGGAGTATGAGTTGTCTGCGAAAATTGCAATAAAATTGATAGATTTGTTACCTGTGACCTCTTGGAGTTTACTTACTTGAGTTTAGTTACTTTACGCTTTCTCCACATAATCAAGACCAAGATATATTGGGCACCAATTCGAGGAACCAACAAACCCAAAATTGTGTCAAATACACAAATTAAGGAGATTACTTAATTGTGTCAAATACTTACTTAATTGTGTCAAATACTTACTTAATTGTGTCAAATACTTACTTAATTGTGTCAAATACGTACTTAGTTGTGTCAAATACATACTTAGTTGTGTCAAATACTTACTTAATTGTGTCAAATACTTACTTAGTTGTGTCAAATACGTACTTAATTGTGTCAAATACACAAACTAAGGAGATTACTTTGGCTTACCAATAAAAGCAGTTATATCATATAATTGTATTCAGTAATGAGTAAACAATATTTGAAAAATACATATTGTCTTTTTTTCTGTTAGACTGTTTTAAATCATGTTACTACAATAGTCATAATACAATAGTAAAAAAAAAACAGTAATCACAAAAGAACAATGGCTAGTGAGCACTATATACATCTAATTATTAGCAGACATTGTATAATGAAAGTCAAGTTATTGCCATATTTCTATGATTCTTGTGACAAGCACTATTTATTTAGCAGTATTATTATCTTTCAGGAGATATTACACAAACATGTCATGAAAGCCATTGGAAAATTTGTAATGCTTGAGTTGATAAACATGCTCACAAAACACTATTGACATGTTCATGCAACAACGGTTTCAATAAATGTAAAAGGATAATGCATATGAAAAACAAATATCAACCACACCTCCTAAAACCACACAGATAACAGATAACAAAGACATGTCTGCTCTTTGAAAAGGAAGCTACCTCTATTATTTACTGCATAACAAATACAAATTCTAAAAAATATAATGTATGTGTGCAAGTACAGACAGTAAATTGTTGATGGAAGATATTATATCTTATATCTCATACAACAGGGATTTTCATGCTCTAAAACCTATGGGTATTTTTTTATTTTATTGAAATGGTTTGAATGCTCCTAATCATTCCAAGACAGAGTACTTTGTACATAAAACAATTTTTAAAATGAGCTTCGGGTCATTAAAATGTGTAAATCTTACATTTTACTTGCCCAACTGGGCAAGCAAAATTAACAGACTTGTTGACATCTTTCTTGGTTTTGGGCCAAATACAGATTGGGTAACTAGAATTTGAAAAATCATGTTTTTACTTGCCTGAAATGGCCTAAAGGCACACAAATTACCCTCTAACATAGTCTTATCTACAAACTAACCTGATGTTAAACAGACGACACCAGCATCTTCGTCATGCCTGCAGTTGTGCTGACCGAACCCGTTGTGAACACATTCCGTTAGGTTGTTCTCCGTGCCAGTGCAATGGACATTGTCCATGATGATACTACCAGTTCCCTCCCCGTAGTCGGCAGAAAACCTTGCCTCTAATGCATCGCTGTAACCAAGTTGCCTGCACACAACCTAGGATTGGAGCAAATTTGATTGGATTATATGATGTGAGACATGATTAGATTAGATTAGATTCAATTTGATAAGATTAGATTAGATTTGAATAGATTAAAGGTTGTTCTCAAAGCCGATGCAGTGGGCCGTATGCATAAAAACAAGCAATTGCTTATAAGCAAATGCTTTAAGCACAAGCAAGAGCTTGTCAAGCAAAAGATCAAGTTCAAGCAATTGCTTAAATTCGTATGCACAAGCCTTTGCTTGTGCTCAAACCTTTTGCTTGCACTGCCAAGCAATTGCTTACGTGTTGGACAAAGGATCGTTACGGTTGTGCGAACATCGCACTGCAGGGCAACAACGCTTCGTGCCCGACCTGGCAGCAGTATTTTTTATTACGCAAATAGGGGGGAAACAGCGCGGAGCATCAGGGGGGTTTCTGTGCAGATCGATGGACAAAAATTGCCGTAAAAAGTCTAAAATAACAGGAATTTGATCACAACATAACCTCTGGAATATGGAGCTTGAAATCATCCTGAAACGGTACGAAAAATTGATCCTTAAACGCGAATGCCCTGAGTAGGCAAGAGCTCAAGCTGGTCTGGATGTGCTTGAAAAAACGCAAGCAATTGCTTATCAAGACAAGTAAAAGGTTCGTTTTATGCATACGGTTTTAAGCAATTGCTTGTTTGGTAAGCATTTGCTTACGAGCAGTAAGCAATTGCTTGTGCTTGTAAGCAAATGCTTTTGCTTGCAAGCAATTGCTTGTTTTTATGCATACCGATTCAAGCAAAAGGCTAGCACAAGCAATTGCTTGTTTTTATGCATACGGCCCAATGAACATCAATTGTCCATTATGATATAACTGGTGTCCTCCCAGTAGTCAGCTGAAAGCCTTGCCTCTAAGGCATCGTTGTAACCAAGTTGCCTGCACACAACTTAGGATTAGGTAAGATTAGATTAGAGGTTGTTCTCGAAGACTGCGCAATGGACATTGTCCATCATGATAGTACCATTACCAGTGCCCTCCCCATAGTCGGCGAAAAAAATGGCCTTTTACACATCACTGTAACCAGGCTGATTGCATGTTTGTTATATAATGAGCTATGAACAATCTATTCACTCAATTTCCCCAAAACAAAGCTTTTTAGATAAGCTTATCCTCAGTTAACATCATCGCTACGGCATCCTAGTAGGCTATGTACAAAGTCTATGGGGATTTCAGAATCTCAAAGGGAATGAGTTAATTTCATATTGAAGTACAGAATCTTACCCTAGCATCAGCCAAGTCCCACTCGTCATCACACACGGTTCCCCATCGGCCACCGAAGAACACCTCCACTCTCCCAGCACCCTCAACGTCACCTCCAGCCAGCCGGATATCCACTGCATTAAATTTGAAAGAAGCATTCAAAGGTCATAGGTCAAAGGTCAAAGGTCATAAGTCACAGTGATAGATAATTCAGAAATGGTCAATGTGCCTTTCACTCTCCCAGCATTTCAACATCACCTCCATCAAGCCAGATATATCTGCTGTTAATGTATAAGAAAAGGTCAAACGTCATAGGTCACAATGATGGGGCTCCAGAGAGAATTGAGAAATAGTCAATGCGACTTTGGAAAGACAATATGTCCCACTCTCCTGCCCCCCCCCCCCCCCCCTTATTATCAAACACCAGCAAGCATGATGACCACTGCAAATTTGAAAGAAAATTTGAAAGGGTCAAAGGTCATAAGTCACAATGTAATAGTCAATGTGACTTTGGAAAGACACTATATTCCACTCTCCTGCCCCCACCCCCCCCCCCACCCCCTTATCATTAAACGCCAGCAAGCATGATGACCACTGCATATTAAAAAGAAAATGTAAAAGGGTCAAAGGTCATAAGTCACAATGTCTGGTTTCCACTCATTCTATAGAAGAGCAAAACTATTCAGGATATCTCACCAATATGGCCTTTTTTGTTGGTTCCCCATTTTCATTTTCTTGTATATTGCAACTAATGTTTATTATTGTACATATTTTTGTATTGTATTTTTTATTGAAAATGGAAATGAATGAAAAATGAATTGAACTGAATATATTAGTTGTTTTTTAATGGCAAACTACTGTACACAATGTTCAAATAAACTTTTGACCATTATGGTTTTATGCATGTTTTAAATTGCTATTGTTTGTTTGGTAACGATATGATTAATAATCATTTCTAAGCACTTTGAAAAGACTGTATTATCTCTAATATCAGGTAACCTCACACTCAATCAGCCTGTATCCGAAGTACATATTTCAACTCTCTATGGGGAATTCTAGCCAGGCTCTCTGTGAGAGGCACCAACATATATGTATTTTTTTAATATCCTTCTTTCCAAGCAAGATACAACTTCTGCACATGTATGCAGGGGTAGAAGTGAGCAAATGTGGGCTAACTGTCTTAAATATCCTCCTCTCCAAGCAAGATACAACTTCTGCACAGGGGTGAGCAAATGTGAGCAAATGTGGGCAAACTGTCTTACTGAAAGAGGTCATTTCCAGATTTGGCACAGAATCCATGACCTTGACATCTAGACAGGGACCCAACCACTATACCAGAACATTTCACACTTTAATCCAAGACCATGTTTAATACATACCTTAATACCATGGCTCAACACTAGCACTAGCCCGCTTGCCAGGGTCAAGTAAACAATTTGATGTCGGGCAAGTAAAATGTCATACATATACATGGTCTAGTTTGCTTGCCTGATCAGGCAACTTAAATTTCTCTTCAACTACAAGGATAGAATGTTGCCGATCCTCAAATGACAATCTCATCTAGAAGTAAGCGGGCAAGTAAATTGTCTGTTTGGGCAAGTAAAAGTTGAACTTTTATGATTTTACTTGCCCTAGCGAGCCAATTAAGAAAAAAAAGTAAGTGTGCATAGAGGCTTGCTTAAACAGACTAAAATTGTAGCATACACATTCTAGATATGTCATCACAATGATTAATTGGGTAAACATCATTTCAGTTTCAGTAAGATTTGGGGCACAAAGAAAGGTTATTTGCATTTAAGAGGACGTCTTGTTTTATAATCAAATAAACTTTGGTTGTACTTGTAGACACTTAACACTGAGTGCAAGTTCAATATTTACACACATCTTGACCTACGTGTAAAAGTACACAAACTACAATTAAAAGCATTTTAGGTAAAAGGCAAGAGGGTTAGACAGGGCATAACAGTACACAGGTAAAGAATGCAAATTTCCCACGAGGAGGGCATCACCAGAGGCAGTCATACTCTGTATTTTTGTGGGGACCGTTAGGCGATTTGGTGTCCTTTTCTACGTTACAAATGTATGATAGGCCACGCATTTCAGTAATGAAGACCTACTTTGATGGGTAGCACAGCCTCAAAATAGATATAGTGTATTTCTTAACCTGTTATCCCACAGAGGGCACCATGAGGGGCACAATCACAAGAGAGGGGGCAACTACCTGCCCCCCCCCCCCCCCACCCCCTAGCTTTGCCACTGGGAAATTGGGAATATCACTTTATGAGAAGTGTTTGTACAGCGTGTCCCGGAAAAAAGTGTCTGATTGGTGACTGGTTTATATGGATACAAAACAAAACATGCTACACTTTTGAGGGGAAATGCAGTACTTCTGTGAAATATATTAACCTAAGAGAAAGTGTTAACTTATGTCACCTCAAATAAAAAGAACTAAGTATGCAGTAATATGTACTTACACACTTGGGAAAATAAAAATCACATAATCTAGAAGCAAATCACTTCACATCTACTATAAAGTACAACAGGAAATTGATAAGGGATCTAGTAACTTTGTTGACATATGCAAAAAGTGATGAATGATAACAATGCATACTGATATGTTATCTGATATGTACACTCGGTATTAAGTGAAAATGTTAAGTAAAATGGAAGTTATATGGTCGAGTATTGAGCAAAAATGCAAAGTGATATTCATTAACTCATTACACTGACTTTGTACACGGTTACGAATATCCAGTGGATAGTTTAACATCTGAACACTTCAATCGTAAATATCTTTTTAACAAAAGGGAAATTCGAAAGACCGAAACCTGTCCCATGTTTCTGTTGTTAATACAAATACAACAAGGTATGAGGGAACCGCTATAATCGCAATTGGATTTTGAAGATTTGGACAATGTTGCTAGATCCCTTTAAACTTTGTCTGGTTCACAGTTTTCAATATGTTCGAAATCATTAAAAGAATTTGTGAAAATTTGTAATTAAGCACTTACGCTCTGTCTGATTGGCACACCTGACGCCTGCGTCGTTACTGTGCGTGCACTCAGCAGTGGGTTGGCCCCAAGTCCCGTGGAAACAGTCGTTGATCTGATCCTCCATCCCCACGCACCGGACGTCATCTAGTCCAATGACCCCTGACCCCTGGCCGTAGTAGGCCTTGGAGAGGGCCTGAGTGGCCCCGATGAAACCCAACTGTCGGCACACAACATTGGAGTCCTGTACAGAGAAACAAATTATAATGTTTTAATTTTTCAGGCTTTTTTTTAAGCCTGTAAACATCAAACAAACTCTTTGAATATTTTTCACATTTAAGTCTATGGCCATTCCCCAAGGCTTTTCTATAAGGCATAATATAGGGCAAAATTTCCACACTCAAAAAAGGTCAATATTTTTCACTGGTCTTTCACATTTATGGCTTTTCTGTACATAACAGATTTTAAAAATGATTACATAAGTACAACAAAAAAATGCACATGCATGTATATCAACTGCACATTATAATTGTTTGTTATTAAATATTATTAATTATTACTTTAATTTTTTTGTGCAAAATGTTGTTACCTTGACATCCCAGTGGATGTCGCACACGGTGGACCAGTTGCCATTGAGGGTGACTTCCACACGCCCCTCGTTAGGGGCACCTCCACCCACCAGACGCACCATGTGTTCTGGGAAGAAATAATAGGGAGATTCGTAACATATATGCAAATTTATGTATGGTTTTGTCTTTTGTGGTGCATCCCTTTGTTAAATTGTATACATGATTTATATTTTATGGATGAATAATTTATGTATAAATTATTTAGATTTACCAAAGGGATACCACAGAAGCCAGAATGATTTGACAGAATTCAACCGACGGACATAGCAACAACCATCAAAGTAAATTTTCATATCAAATAATCAAATTAACTTGGAACAGTTTCACAAAAAATGTATAGCTGGTTCCATTGTGCAGTCCTTGGAAATGTTGAATTACTACATGTACATACATGTATACATCATGATGTAATATTCAAGCGTTTGTGCATTTTGGTTTGAAGCAGCCCCCAAAATACTTGGGGGTGACGGGCGATTCGCCCCCGAAACCTTTAAAATCGCCACCGTGAGCCACGACACGAGGGTGAAAAAAAAAAGAAAGATAAATATTGATAATCATTTATTAGACTCTGAGCAGTGAGAACAATGTCAAAAACGAGCCCTAAAATACCTCAAAATTTTCAAAATAGCCCTCGTGAAAAAAAAAGGTATTTTTCAGGTTGGTTTGACACATACAAGTAAAACACACATCTACATGTACAGAAAAAAGAATACAAATATTCATAACTCTCAAGAGCTCTGGGATAATTCAGACATATTATACAAATTTACATAAATTTATAAAACATACACAATTTTATATTTATAATACCAATACTACATTATAATTAATCATACCTTCAATATCACATCTGACACCCGCATCCTCGGCGTGGTTGCAGTCGTGCGTGCGCCAGCCGAGATGCTCGCACATGTCTAGCGTGGCCTCCCGACCCTCGCAGTTGAGATCGTCCAGTAAGATTGCGCCCTCACCAGCCCCGTACCGGGCTGATTCTAGAGCCTCAAGTGCCCCAGTGAAACCGAGCTGCTTACAAACTACGGTGGCTTCCTGGATATCCCAATTGTCGTCACAAATCGTGCCCCAGGTCCCGACGTAGTTGATCTCTACCCTCCCCTCGTAAGTGGTTGGACCGTCCACTAGACGAACCTTGTATTGGTCTGAAGAAACACATCAAATAAAATGATCATAATCTTAACTGCGTATGGCTGCCGTACAGTTAGACACTTGTTGACTTGACGGGACAGGTCTGAATTTAAAAAGTCATATTACTAGCTTACAAAACAATATTGCATTCAGGACTATACAATCTTATTTGGCTACTCAATAGCTAGTATTTTGTTGTACCAGCATAAAGAAATCACCCCCAATATACATTCATAGATATCCTAGCTAGCTGACCCGTCTTTCTGCGCTACCCTTCCCTGGATAGACCCTAGCTGAAAACGCCCCTGCATGCACTCACCGTCTGTCTAGCATGCTACCTCATAGTCTTCGCTGTGCCCACAGTTGAGCGTCCTCCATCCGCTATTAGAGCACTGGTCAATGCTTGAATCTGACTCCTGACATGTCCAATCTAAATACTCTCCCAGGTAAAAACTACGGCTCTTTGAAGATGTCCATTTATTCCTATGGGGAACTCAAATTGGCAACGCACTCTGATAAGTGTGTGGACAACTCCCTATATGTTTTGTACACAAATGTTCCCATTTTTACAGTTTTCTTCATAGTCACATTTTTCCATTCCCCGAACTCATGATATGTTATGTATAAAAGCATTCTACAAAACATATGTTGAACTCGAACGAAGGGTAAACATAAATTTTGAGAAAATCGAACAAAACTGAAGTTTTGTGTACAAAATGTATGGGGAGTTGTCCACAACTTTGCCAGAGTGCGTTGCCAATTTGAGTTACTCAAAGAAATATATGGCTCTTTTCAAAGAGCCATAGTTTTCTTATTTCTTGACCGATTGTGTTCAAATTTTCAGAGACTATTCATTATATTTAGTGTCTTATAGTGCATACAACAATTTGTCTGGATTTCATTGCCCTTTAAATACCCTCCTAGGTATCCCTAATCCCCTTCCCCATGATCTTTAGTGGTTAGATGAACTTATATCCTTATACAAGGCCTCTGCATAATTCAAACTCGCCACTTGTGTAGCATGCTACCCCAACATCTTCACGGTGCCCACAGTTGAGCATCCTCCATTCGCTATTAGAGCACTGGTCAATGCTTGGTTCTGACCCCCTGACATGTCTTACCATAATCATAGGTCAGTCACCCCTATATACCCTCCCATCATCCCATGTAACCCTGACACCCTTTCTCCATGATCTTTACTGGTAAGATCCTTACAAGGCCTCTGCATAATTTGAACTCACCGCTTGTGTAGCACGCTACCCCAACGTCTTCGCTGTGACCACAGTTGGGAGTCCTCCACCCACTATTAGAACACTGGTGAATGCTGGGTTCCGATCCCTGACAGATGACGTCGTCCAGCCAGATGCTGCCCGTACCGGCCCCATAGTGGGCCTGGTCGTAGTAATTGACCGCCCCCACATAACCCAGCTGGTGACAAACCACGTTGGCCTCCTCCATGCCGAAGCCGTCGTCGCAGATGGTGCCCCACGACCCGGAGTAGAAGATCTCTACGCGCCCCTCAGCATTGAACTCGCCCCCGACCAGCCGAATGTCATACCATTCTGTGCATAAAAAAAATAAATTGAGAAATTGTTTTGTTATGGTTAGTTTTAAGCATGCCTGAGTGAAACATATCATGAAGACAATATCATGCAGTTTATAAAACGTTAGCCTCCCCCATGTCAAACCCGTCGTCGCAGAAGATCTCTATGCGCCCCTCAGCATTGAACTAGCCCCCGACCAGCCGGATGTCATGCCACTCTGTAAATCAAGCAAACAAACGACAAATGTAATTATAATGTTGATGGCTTCTTTTTAAACCTCCAATGATGATAATTAATGAGTTAGAATTGACTGTATCATTTGAAATTCTCTATTATTTTCCCAGGCTAAACCCCCCCCCCCCCCCCCCTGTTAGCAATGCCACTGCTTCTACCCCAACAATAACTGCAGATATCAGAGAAAATTTAAACTTTTAAAAACACTATATTGTTTTGAATCTCTTTATGCCCTTGAGAATGAGGGCATACAAAAATAGAGAATGGGTGCAAAGTGCTCATTGCAAATGAGTGCAAAGTGCCCCCATAACTAAAGCCAAGACTGTGCCTGAGAAAATTGTGTTATAGATTTAGATGAATATTTTATTGTGATTTAGTATCCATCTTGCAGAAAGATACATCCTTCATAAAGAATCCATCTTGCACAAGACTATATTATATATCCCTATAGGACAATTAAGAGGGCCAAAGTAGGTTTCTAAAACATACCGTCAAACTCCGTGTATAAGACGCACTTTTTTTCCCTCGGAAAATTTTCAAAGTGGGGGATGCGTCTTATACACAGGTACAGCAAAAAAAAAAAAAAGTTTAATTCATATTACACTGGTCTAGGGCATGACAAGAGCTTGATATAAGGGGGAACATTTATCAAAATATACCTTTTTCCTACATAAATGATAGTGGTTTTTAAGCAGTAACACTGCTACTAATTGAATATTCAGATATTCATGAGTAGCAGCACTCATTTAATATTCAATTTTCTAAACAGTGGTTCTACATTTTTCTCAACAAAAAAGTTATTAATGAATTTAGTATTTTGCATATTTAATGAGCATTGCTACCTCATGAATATATGAATATGCATGAAAAAAAATATTCTAAAAAAAAAAAAAAAAAAAAAAAAAAAAAAAAAAAAAAAAAAAAAAAAAAATCTTTTTTTTTTTTTTTTTTTTTTTTAGAAAGTTGGGGGTGCGTTTTATACACGAGTGCGACTTATACACGGAGTTTTACGGTACTTTAAAAAAATTCTCATAAAAAGTGACTTATGTAGTAACTCTCTTCTCTTCCTCAACCAACCAACTACTGAACTACAGTTGTTATGACGTACTAAAGTAAGCCTCCACGCTAACTTTTTTCTACTTGCCTGAACAGAAAATTGACTTGCCCCTCCAAAAAAAACAAAAAACAAACAAACAAAAAAACAATAATGTGCTAGGTATCTTGATCTGCTGGCAAATTTCTCTCTGGTTTATAAATCTATGAGATTAGAATATATGGAAGCCTGGGAAAAAACATTATCTCGTATTTGAACAGAAATATTAGTTGCCCAATCCTTTTTATGATACTTGTGTACATGCTTATGACTTTATGAGAGATATTCACAGCACATCTGAAGTGAGATGACTCTCGTGGGATATTCTGTACTCATGTAAGAAAATTAAAGTTTCCGATACAAGTCTTAGAACCAGTCCTAGAACCCTGCCGGAATTCATCTTTCCAGAGGAATTAATCACTTAATATTCACCTGTTCAAATTGCCTCTAGAGCTGAAAACACATTAATTGGTAGTTTGGATCAGAGGTTCATGTGAAAATATGCAAGACCATATTTCTAACCCACCCCTTTCAATGTACTGCTAATTTGTTGTTAACTAATGCGTTTTAATTGGTAAAGGTATGTGAAATCTATATGGGAAAAATAAATACTGCTTTGATGTTTCATATTCTTTTTGTAATGTAAGCAATGCATTGCCAACAATTAGGATGGTGACTGGGAAATAATGTGTTTTTTTATTGTTGCAGGTTTTTATATATACTGTACATTTGTCAGTATATAGTACATAAAATATAGATTGAAAAAAAGCTTCAAAAGGTGTAACCAATTTGGTTCATGAATAGACATTAATTGTTGTGAGTTTGTACTATGAGAGAGTACATACAAGTATGAGGAACATTTACAGATTGTTAAATTGTAATGAACACTGTCAAAATGTATAGAATCTGGGCTCTTTGAAAGTTTGTTTGTAGGCTATTATATATTGGCCTGAATGATGTCCCTCTATACTACAGTCTACCCTCTATCTTTTACTGTGTGCAATAATATCACTACCTAGGCAGTCGATGCTGTTTTATGAAGCCCACACAAAACTTATAATCAAACAATAGGCAACCATACATGAACAGCACAAGGGATCAATGGATAACAATGGTTGGTGTGGGTTGGCCCACAATAGAACCTCCCCTCTGACGTGAATAGAGATCAATGCACTGCACTTTCTTCATACATTCTATGATTCTACAGCGCAGTGCAGTATATATACATGTGACTCACTCTTCAGTTACACCAAAGTTCTCAAATAATATATGAAGCCCAATAAACACCTGTAAATTGCCCTTATTAAGATCAAGATACCTTATTCACTGCATATCAGCTATCAAGGTGTATTTTGGGGGAAAATTTGATAATTATCACACATTTTCTGATTATTTAATTGTTTCCCACAAGGTTAATCGCAATCATCTCAAATTAGTTACAATATAGTCTAATAATTTGTTGCACTAAACCCTTCCATTATGCTATGTTCTCAAATATACATGCAAAGGATCATAGCTAATAGGTAAAAGACTAAAAAGAGATTGTTTTAGCTGCCAACTTATGGTTAACTCAGTAGGTTAGCCAGATGGGCATAGTTATAGTGACAATAATACACTTATCAATTGTATGATGCACCCCCGGAATGGTGCATCATTGGTCCTATGTGAGTCGGATTTCGGTATACCATGACGCACCCCTGTGTCAAAACTTTGACGGACCATCTATTATATTAATACGGTAAGCTTCAACCCCCCAAAATGGTTCCCACTCGAGATATCCTCACCCCGAGGATTCGGCGACTTCCCGACCGTCGCGATCGAAGGATATACGTTTTGCGGAGGACAATAAGGCATTCCCGAGTCGCTCCCGCCCCGTGATCGTCGTCCAGATCGAAGAAAAGGGAAAGTCAGCAATGTCAATTGCCCGTTTAAGACGCCGAGCATTGACTAACGATTTATCGCCGTAAAAGTATTTGTAAGAATATAAATTGGAGTAGATAAAACAAATAATGTATCGAGAAACCATTTTAGATATAACACGTTGCGAAACTACCCAGGTTTTGATAAATATCAATATTTATATTACGCGGATGGTATGGTAATGATCGCTATTGCCGATTGGCATCGTGTTTGTAAGTGCATCGACGACAAAATGCGACAACTTCAATTTAGCTGCGGTTATACAACGCGCAATGGCTGTACAGCCGTGTATACACATCGCGCAGTCATCTAATTACCCCACCGAACCGTAGTTTATTTGCATAGCTCACTGACCTGCTGACCATCGTCTCTGGTCACTATCTCATTCGCCCTACCGTACACGATACTATAATTGCGCCAGCTTGTGGTAAGATGTATTAAGTCAGCCACGAAGCTACATGCAATACCAGAAGAGACGCCTAGGGGGTGGGTGGGGGGGGGGGGGGGGGGGGTAGAATGGACGGGGGAGGTAATATCTTCAAGAATATGAACAAAGGTATACGCGGGAGAACTTAGTTTATGATATGAAACGTGTGGGGGACACGACGGGTTATTTGTCATACAGGCAATTGGAGCCGCGGGGGGGGGGGGGGGGGGGGGGGGCGGCGAAGCTACTTTATTAGCAAGAACACGAACATATATTATTGTATCTATTTTAATACAAGCGGAACAAATTATGTATCATAATGAAATATGGGGGGATAACTGAATAACTTTGCGTGGATACTAAACCATCATGATTTTTTTATACATTGGTCGGATGTATCGTTGGACGGGGCCCCGACGGGTTGTGGGGTGGGATTGAATCGCCCGAGTATATTTTGTCTTACTATTTAAATGATGACTGTGGGATATTTAGTAAAGTTTTAAAGTGTTGTTATGTCATCATCGTCTTTCTCTTTCAAAAACCCGCGGATTTCCGCGGGTACAGCTAGTTCAACTATAATGACGGTACATACGGTCACTTTTGTGACGCACCATCTCTTGATTTTGACGAACCATGACGGGTAAACTGACTGACAATGACGCACCCCTTTCATCATGATGTGACGGACCAAGGGTTGCCTTGACAGTCCATGTACCTGCGTAAATTTGGTGGTAAATGACCCAACCATGAGGCACTATTCCCGGGGGTCATGAGGTGCGTCATACAATTGATAAGTGTATAAATGAACTTTGTGCATTGTGATAACCATCTTAAAATAGACTTAGAAATTAGATTAAAACCCATTTTTAAAGGGAATGTCCGCCTTTTGCAGACCAAATTTCAAAAGTTGCGAGGTTATTGTCTCATGAAAGAATATGTCATTCAACAGCTTGTCTGAAAAAATTAGGGTTTGAAATCTCTTTTTCATGGAGATATGTATCTAGACCTCAAAATAATAACGCGACATTTACGTCCTTATAATTGTGCATTATAAGAGTATTCACCAGTGCAAAATTTCGCTCACGAGAGCTGCCGGCGCATTCTGGCTGTGCGTGACCCCTGCGTGACTCGCGCACAGATAGTGATCGAACAACGGCGTAAGCGAATACTCAACAAAATAACTAAGACTCACTAAAACTGACTACGTATGTAATTGTTTATTCTTCATACTTGAGACCCTTTTCATGGCATACCTTTTAAAATGTCTGCTTCACAATAAAGTTACAAGAATAGCATAAGTACAATATTGTTGTAATATTAATAGGATAAATCAGTTAAACACATTTATTGGCCGATATATAGTTCGATGAAGGGATGATTGCTTACACATTCCTTTATTCATTCGTAGAATCCAAATTACAGGGTTGTTCCATCTGAAATTTTGTCTACTGGAAACAGACGATTTGCAAAAGGCGGACACTCCCTTTAAAGGGATAGTTGAGTTCTGGTAGAGAGAGTACAGTTTTAGTCAAACTGAATTTTAGTAACCAAAACCTACACCATTACATTACAAACTAATAAACTCCACCATGCTCAAAAAGAATACAAAAATTACAAACTAATAAGTAAAAAGCCTGTTATCATTCAAAAAGAGCTGTTTAAACTAAAGAGGGCGCTTTCAAAAAATGCATTTGTTTAAACCATTTAAAATAAAATATTGTGCATGTGATGTTTTGTTGAAATAGTGATTAGATAGCTCGAGATAATCAACAACTATCTAAAAAACCTCTTTTGAAAATTTGTGAAAGGAGGAAGCATTTTAAAACGAATTTTAACGGCTGGTTCAAAATTATCGAATACTTGTGGGGCCCCACATTGATTCCAAATGGTTATATGTTTATGGATATTTCAGCCGTTTCTTAGCCGATTTTGATCAAATAAAGTTTATTCTGCCATTAAAATTGTATGCTCTTTCAAATTTGACACTCAGTTTTTCATTATCTCACAAAAAATTATTTTGTGTAGCGCCCTCTCTACCAAAACTCAACTATCCCTTTAACTAGAGTAGATTTATCACTTTTATTGGCCCTGGTAGGGTATTCTATAACTCTAGAGAACGCTAGCGTTATTATATTATTATATTCTACAGGTACAACATTAAATAAATAAAACATTCTTCCCGGGGGGGGGGGGTCTGTCCTCATTGAAAGGGGGGTATCATGCGTGACCAAGAAAACAAGTAATTAGGGTGGTTTTTTACGATCAGGCGAGATACTCGAGTATCTCGAATAGGGTCTCAAAATCACCCAAAATCAGGAAAAAGGGTATCTTTTTTAGGCTGATAAATTACTTGCTTAGGGTATCAAAAATACTTATCACTTGCTTTTAATAGGGGTTTACAAAAAATTGATTACTTGCTTAGGGTATCAAAAATAGTTATAACTTGCTTAGGGGGTTAAAAAAATTGATTACTTGCTTAGGGTATCAAAAATACTTGCTTAGGGGTTTACAAAAAATTGATTACTTGCTTTTTTAGGGTATCAAATTACCGATAATCATACTTAGGGTGTATTTTTTGCACCACGGAAATACTCGTTTAGGGTGCTTTTGGCAAGTCCTTGGTCACGCATGATACCCCCCTTTCTATGAGGACATCCCCCCCCCCCCCCCCGGGCATTCTTCACATACTTACTACTTGCAAACTTAATCACATACTTACGTGGGTGAGGATTGAGATATTTATATTTAGCAGTTGGCTGAACTAACGACGTGATTATGTAACGTCATTATGACGTCTTTTAAAGACCAATTTTTACATGATAATTTGTGTCGTATAGAAGACGTCATAATGACATCTTTCAAAGACCATTTTTTCACAATTAATTTTTGTCATAAGGACGTCATAAAAATGACGTCTTAAAGATGTCACTTTATGACAAAAAGACGTCGTTACGTCAAAATATGATGTCTATATGTCGTGAAACGCAGGTGCAAAATCTTGACCTTTTGACGTGAATTTACGATGTCTTTATTAAGACGACGTACACAACGTAAATTAGACGTAATTTTTACCAGTATTTGCTATCAGGGTTGTAATATTTAACTCTGTATTCTCAATAATTTAATGCATGGTGGGTATGATGCAAAATTGCAAATAAGCAAACTAGCTCATTTTCAAAAGAAAAATGACAATAAGAACCCAAAGAAGCTGTACAAATGGAAACATAGGATTTCAGATTAGGTGTCTATAGATGCATATAGGCACACATAGGTTCATTACAATAGGGTTGTGCGGAGATCAACCTCTTCCGCCCGCTGCACTATCCAACGGAAACAAATTTTTTGTCGGCTGATTTCTCCCTCAATTTACCAGCAAATGCAAAAAAACTTTCGTTTATGTGATCCACAATTCATATACTTTGATAATAATTACGGACTCTGTTGTTTTGAAGACCGCAAAATGTAGGGAAAAAATGATGAATTCCTGTCTGTTTTCCTTACCGATGCGTCCTAACACATAGCGTTCAACTGATGATCGGTACAGTGTACGAATGTGCAGTAGGCTAATCTCCCGTGTATTTGCATATATTGCGTGTAAATGGTCCATACCATGGACCATTTACTTTGTAGATGTGCATATTGGTACATCAATATTTTACACACACACAATTATATAGATCATTTACAAAGATTTAAAATTAAATTATTCTGAACAATTTAACGCAAATGACAAAATAACAAGACAATGGTTATTTAGTTAAAATATATTTAATATCTTATTCTTGCAGAGTGTGCATTTCAATTTGTTTCAAATAACATTTTGAAAAATTTGAATTGAAGGGTGATTTTATATGTATGATTTACAAATAAATAAATGCAATGTTCAAATCCAAAATAAAACATGTTAAAATACCTTGTGCATGAACTCCTTGACCAATAAAGAACATAACGTTGACGACTGTCACCAGTAGCGACCAAGTCCATCCCTCCATGATCTATCTAGGTCTTAAATTCCTTGATGTTATGTTGGTTCAACGTTCGTTCAAAGATGATTATTGATAATCACTCACTTCATTCACCATCATCAGAAAATTACCCAACACATTGGAGAACATCAAAGCTCTATATATTCCATTCGTTGTGGCTTAAAACTTGTCAACTCGAGTTCACGTTGTTATGGACATTATGTAATTGTTAAGAATACACAATTCCATCGCACAAAATGATAAATCCTGGTTGCATTATACCCCCGTGCCTTTCATCATATTCCATCGGCCATGGCTGCATGTACAGAGCGAATGACCTTTTATGAAGCCACTGGTATTGAATTCCTGTGTTGTACGTTACTACCGCATAAGATTGTTCACACGTATGGAAGGGCAGACGATACCACTACCAGTACCAGTGCGTGCCACTAGCGGTCTAATTGCAGATTTTATCGATTAGTCTAGGCGATCGGTGCAAAAAAAGGCGAAAATCGCTCGGAAAATGATACAAGTATGAAACTTGGTACAGTTATACTTGAGCCTATACTGAATATTTTAAAAGGTGGAGCCAATGCATCCGGCCTGTTTCTTAGCAACGGTTGCTAAGAAACGTATTGACCCTAGCAACGAGCCATTTAAGCATATCTAATCCATTCCAAAATGATGATGCCATGTGTTTTATCATCAAAACTATCTAAAGACATGTTATAAGGTCACTATAAGTGTCAATATTTAAAAAAAACATTTGTTTGTTGCTAGGCAACGGATAAACCATAGCAACTGTCTAGTTATATCTTAATTGTCTATTTGTAAACGACTTTTCCACCTTACACTGCCTACAAGTTTACAGAAGAGAAATATTTGGGTTATTTTTAAACTGTAACAGATTGTCATAAATGGTAATAGACAAATAATATCAAATTGAGTTGCTTAGTAACATATTTACCCATAGCAACAAGCTGTGTACGCATAGAAAACAATCCTGCATATGGGATCCATTTAACTCAAACAATTTTCTTATCAATATAAGGCCTATTTCCTGGAATCAGTAAAGGTTATGGTATTTTTATAATACATCAACTTGAAACAATGTTACTATAGGCAATACATCCATGGAAGCAACCAGCTATTTTGGTCAGATGGATTGTCTCAACAAATATAAAATTCTCACCATGAACAGTCTTAAGTCATTCACCATAATAATAATAATAATAATATTAGGCATTTAGCTACGCTATTCATAGTAAACTATATCACAGCGCTTTACAATATTATTACCCCGATCAACAGACACACTGCAATCACTCCTGCACATTAAGTGCACATTTTCCACTCCCTGGGAGTATTCAGCAAGTCGTCTCTTAGGCGAGCACAGTGCTAAGGAAACAGGTTCCCATCCTTCCGGGTACCCATTTATACATCCTGGGTAGAGAGCAGCAATTGTGGATAAATTGTCTTGCCGAAGGACAAACGCGGTGGGCTGCGTTCGAACCCGGGATCTCACGATTGGAAAGCGCGCGCTCTACCAATGTTGCCACACCACATCCCCTAGTTTCAGGCATTGTCACAATCTCCTATGCATGTGTAATACACAGTGCATTTTAAGTGTGCTCGTACACATTTGCAGTCTCTACACCTGCTCCTACATAGACACTCAGTAGCTCTGGGCAGGATGCACTTGGTTCCAGTAAGTTTGTCCACAGGGGCCTCACTATTCTGGCAAGTCCATCCCCACTCAGAAGTGTAGGGCAACTGGCAATATGGCATAGTAGTATGTCCTTAATGGTGCCCACCTTGTAATGCTGCCCTTCTGATATGTTTCTGTAAGGCAGCCTTGGTGGAAGGAAGTGCTGACATCTGACTTCATTGATGGAGGTACATATTGCTGTATTGTCATAGAGAAGGATGGTGAAGTACTCTAGGGAAGCCTTGGTCTCTTCAGAGAATTGTTCTGGTGCACTGTGCAGCTCATAGAAGGATCCAGTGAGTTCATCATGTGTCTGCCACACTTTCCATGCAGTCTTCTTTCCAACTTGGGCAAACTGGGAAACGGTGTCGCATCCCGTGAAAGCGTGGAACACCGGAAGAACCAACGATTTTGTGGGCCCAAATCTCATGAGCTGGGATGTAGTGAAAGTTCTTTCTAGTTCTGAATGTAATCCAGAGGTATATTCTTCCTAGCTGCTGTACAGTTGCTACTGCTAGCATAACTACATCAGTGTCTACTGTCCGAGCAATGATCTTGTGAAAACACTGCCTGACGGCATGAGCAACATGTTCCATGATCCTGGAATCTGCTTCTTCATGGTTGCAGGGAGTAATGCTGGATGTGTCTCGTGCAGGTATACAGAGTGCATTATCACCATCGGTGACAACAAAAGGGTTCTCTGCTGATGCAAGGGGTTATATACGATACCATAGATTCCTAGTTATAGTATGGAATCACAATTACTTAAGTTTAATAAGTGACCTCAGTAACTATAACTAAATACAGGCATTTAAATTTCTATACAATGACAATTACTGTTCTCTAAAATATTGTGATGGGTGACCTCACCGCAAAAGTAGGAGCGGACCACATAGTATGGGCACCACCTTTGGGCAAGTATGGACTAGGACAGCTCAATAGCAGAGGGGAGAAGATTCTAGAATTATATATGTTACACGGAATGGCAGTGTGTAACACATACTTCCAACACAAAGATGATGTAGGAGGGCAACATGGACGTCCCCATGTGGACATGACAGAAATCAGATAGACTTCATCATTACCAAATTAGAGAACATCAAGACGTTCCAGAACTGAAGATCATACTGCTCAGCAGACGTTGGGTCAGACCACAATCTAGTACTGGCAAATGTGAAGCTATCACCTGCAAACTCTAAGCGAATGAAGAGCCTTCCCAAAAGCTACGATGTTGGCAGACTTAATGACTCTAATAGCAGAAGCATTTAAAGCCAGGATTGGAGGTGCCTTTGAACCACTACTTCAGCTTCAGGACACGGATGCAGATGAGTTGTGGAAGCAGATCTATACTACCAATAACATCACAGAAGAAGTTGTAGGCTTCAAAAGGTCAAACAAAGTTGAAGGTCTCCCAGAAGATGACTGTAAGACGTGTGAACAAAGGAGGAAAGCCAGAATCCTGGTGATGAACAATCCCTCTGCCCACAACAAGAAGAGCTACAAAAAACTCAATAAAACGGTCAAGTATGAAGTGAAGAATTGGAAGAAGAAAATTCTTGACGCAGAGGTGGAAGAAATGGAAATTGCTAACGCAAAGAACAACAGCCATGAGCTCTTCAGGAAGGTTAAGAAACTATCTGGAGAAAGAGACGAGATGCAACCTGCCGTAAAGAACAAGGACGGCATCTTTAAAACGGCTCCTGCAGAAGTGTTGAAATGCTGGGAAGAACATTTTAGCGGCCACCTCACCACGCAATTTCCAAGGGTCTAAAATACTCTTCAGACCCTACCTGACCCTCAACCTACAGATAACCCAAGTGAACCTTTCACAATTGAAGAAGTAGAGGCAGCAATAAAACTGTTGAAGAACAGCAAGGCCTGTGGTTGGGACAAAATAACGGCCAAAACCCTGAGGACTGGTGGACAGCCGATGAGACAACTCCTGCTCAAAATAATAAATGCAGCATGGTTGGAAGGTAAAACCGCGGAAGACTGGAGCAAAGGTCTCATCACTCCAGTGTTTAAGAAAGGAGACAAGCTGGACCCATCCAACTACAGGGCTATAACGCTACTCTCCATAACTGAGAGAGTTTTCTGTAGGATTGTCCTCAGGAGAATACAGGGAACCATTGAGAACCATCTGACTGAGGAACAATGCGGATTCAGAAGTTGTAGAGGCATCACAGAGGCTGTGTTTGTCGTCAGACAGATCATCAAAAAGGCCAGAGAAAAAAGATACCAATCCACTTGAACTTTGTTGATTTTAAAGCAGCATTCGATACTATTTGGAGAGAAGCTCTCTGGAAATGTTTACGTTCCATTGGTGTGGACAAGTCCCCAGTCTACCTTATAGAGAGCATGTACAAGCACAGCAAATGCTCTGTTATGGTGAACGGTAAGATAACCGAATGGTTGGATGTCATAACTGGAGTTCGATAAGGCTGCCTCCTCTCTCCATGCCTCTTTAACCCTTTCCTGGAATTTGTGATGAAGGACATCCAAAAACTAGACAGTGGGATACAGATGGGTGACATGCGTACTAACAACATCCGATATGCAGATGACACCACCCTCATGGAACTTGTATTTGAAAACCTCCAAATCTCTTCAAGGGAACTGGAAAAGACATGTAGAAGTTGGGGGATGAAAATCAATGCCACGAAATTCAGAATCAGGACAGAGGACCAACAAGTTATTACACTAAACAACACCAACATCGAGAAAGTGGATACATTTGTCTTTCTCGGCAGCATGGTACCTTCTATAGAAGATGACGTGAAGAGGCGAACAATACTGGCAGCCTGGTCATTTGGAAGGCTGAAAAGTGCCATCTGGTCCAACCAAGATATTTCGAGGACACTCAAAGTCAGGATTTACAGAGCCCTGATCCTCCCTATTGCCACATATGGAGCAGAATCCTGGACCCTCCTTAAATCAGCTAGATCTAAGCTTGAGGTATTTGAAATGAGGTGCCTCCGGACCATCCTTGGAGTTCACCTAATGGACAGAATAAGGAACGAAGAGATCAGGCAGAGGCTGAACATCCCAAGCACCATACATGTATGTGAAGAAATAACAAAACGTAGACGGAAATGGTTTGGCCATGTGGTACGCATGCCGCATGACCGCCTACCATACCAAGCATACCATAATGACTTTGACGCAGGCAGACCACGGGGACGCCCTCCTACGAGATGGAAGGACCAAGTGAGGTGCGATGTGGGTCTATCCCTACATGAGGCAGAATATCTAGCCCAGGATAGATCAGAATAGAGCAGGATTTATCGTAGGGGAGCAAGGGGACACATCGTCCTACGCACCTAAGTCAGTAAGTCAAACTTTGGCCAACAATAGTTGACAGGTTAGAAAAGCCCAAATGTTGATACAATGAGGTAAATGCGTTGCCTAGCAACCATTATAAAGCTATGTGCACTGTGCGGTGGACTTTTGCTTCAGTGTGAGGATATTATGCATAGTAAAGCAATATATATTGAAATACATTATAATGTTTAGTAAAATTGGTCTACATACATCAAATATGCTTGGTTGCTACGGAAAATATGTTGCCTAGCAACTGTTGCTATGATGTGTACATTGCAATTGTTCCAGGGTGGTGTTATGATGAAGAGCAAAGCTTCAGATATTAAAATACATTTAAATTGTTCGGAAAAATTGGTCTACAGGCATCTTACATGTTGGTTGCTATGGAAAATACGTTGCTTAGCAACCGTTGCTCTACTATGTACAGTTTTCCTTGGCTCCACCTCTGAAAATGCTTAGAATGATGAGACCTACATGTGTAGAAAATTTCATACTTGTATCATTTTCCGAGCAATTTTCGCACCAATCGCCTAGACTAGATTGCGTTTTACCTCAATCTTTAAAGTGACTTTCTGAAAAGTGCAGGCGATACTTTTCTTTTTCTTCAATTCTTCACTTTCTCTCTATAGTCTTGTCCTCTCAGTTTTCGAGATGGAGCGCAAGAAATGTGTGTCACAGTCTCAACTCCATGACAACTTTCTTTACGAATAATTTACGACTCCCGGGTCCATGTATTAGCATATTCAAGCCCGGGAGACACTCAATAAAAGTTGTTCGCCTTCTGTAGAAAGTTCATGAGTATGTAACTGCCAACCTTATATAGTTCATTATACTCTTTGCTGCCGACGTATGGGCGGCCGAAAGGATCATAATCAACGTCACTTCAAACAAACAACGGACAGTCATAAACAGACAACGGACGTAGCGAAACAAACAAAGACTTCGAAGGGTGAAAGGTCCATGCCAAACGAACAAAGGATGTTTAGAAACAAACAAAGGACGATTAGAAACAAACAAAGGACGATAAGAAACAAACAAAGGACGTTTAGAAACAAACAAAGGACGTTTAGAAACAAACAGAGGACAATTAGAAACAAACAAAGGACGATTTGAAATAAACAAAGGACGATAAGAAACAAACAAAGGACAATAAGAAACAAACAAAGGACGTTTAGAAACAAACAAAGGACAATTAGATAAGGACGTCAAACTTCGAATGGTGAAAGGTCCATGCCAAACGAAGAAAGGACAATCAGAAACAAACATAGGAGGATTAGATACGGACGTCAAACTTCGAAAGGTGAAAGGTCCATGCCAAACGAAGAAAGGACGATCAGAAACAAACAAAGGACGATGAGAAGACAGAAAACATCTGAACGTATGAGGACAGCAGAGGGCGTACTCGAGGTTTTTCTAATAAATCTATTACGTACGTACGGCTGATCTGAGTACTAGGCCTATAATAGAGAATGTGACTAGTGTCGGGAGGGGAGAAAGGGGGAGGGCATAACAATGTTTTATGGATGGCTAGGATTAGCCAAGGGGGAGGGGGGGGGGGAGGGGGGGGGGGGGGGGTAGGGCTGGATAAAGGGATATAAAGCAGTATATGTTACCTCCTTTGGTTTTAGGGTTTTAATTAGATGTGAACCGAGAATGGGACTAGTGTCGGGAGGGGAGAAAGGGGTGGCATAACAATATTTTTATGGATAATAGGCTAAGCCGGAGGGGGGGGGGGGGGGGGGGGGGGGGGGGGGGGGGGGGGGGGGGTGTGGGGGTAGGGGGTAAGGGGATATAAAGGAGTCTATATTACCTCCTTGGTTTTAGGGTTTTAATTAGATATGACAGGGAATGAGACTAGTGTTGGGTGGAGAGATGGGGGAGGGCATAGCCATGTTT
Source organism: Echinarachnius parma (assembly GCA_037951105.1). Classification (NCBI taxonomy): domain Eukaryota; kingdom Metazoa; phylum Echinodermata; class Echinoidea; order Clypeasteroida; family Echinarachniidae; genus Echinarachnius; species Echinarachnius parma. The sequence continues at coordinate 43,904 of JBAMJV010014189.1, forward strand.
CATGGATGGCTAGGGGGCCGGGCCAAGGGGGGGGGGGGGGGGGGGGTAGGTCTGGATAAGGGAATATAAATCAGTATATGTTACCTCCTTGGTTTTTAGGGTTTTAATTTGATATGAACAGAGAAGGG
>JBAMJV010014190.1:0-44941 GCA_037951105.1 Echinarachnius parma
TAAGGACCGCCTTGCTTGATTCCCTAGTAAGCAGTTTGCATGTAAATAAACTTGTCAAGGTAAAGACCACCTGTCTATAAAGACCGCCTTGCTTGATTCCCTAGGAAGCAGTTTGCATGTAAATGAACTTGTCAAGGTAAAGACCACCTGCTTATAAAGACCACCTTGCCCTTCTCCTTTTTGTGGACTTAATACACGAGTTTCACTATACTATGAATGCTAAATTTTGATACCCCTACTCCGTAAGTGTCTTATGATATCATTTGTTTTTTGTGGAGGGGTGGGAACCGTGGGGGGGGGGGGGGGGGCTGACTTGATCAACTTTCAAATTATTTGCAATGTTTACACCAAAGATGCTACATCTTTTCCAGTCATTTTCAGCGATTGCACCTTCCTTAGATGTGAACTTGCTTAAATGTACAAAATGTACTCCGGAGAAATTCAAACTTCACTGTGAATTTATTTACAACAAGCATAACAATTTTACAAATGCTAAGAATGTTACTTGTATGAACTTAGCTAATTTTCATGATTTCATTTTGTACATCAAAATGCACAGTGAATACTCATTATGATTCCGTTTTTGGCTTAATTTAAAAAACATACTCATAGTAGTATACTCCCACAAAGTGATGAGCTCTCGATCAGCACAGATGGGACAATAAGGCATAACAAAAATAATAATTGTCCAGAATATGTACAATTTTAAAAACTGTCACAATTAATGAATAAGTTCCCATAGGTGACATCTTTCAGTTACTCTATTGTTAGCTGTAAACCTACAATGTATGTGAAAGGTAGGTAGACTGCCCCTCATCATCACAATTTTTATGCCCAGGTGGGGTTAGTGAGGTTAGTGATACTGGGTCCAAGTTATCGACCCTGATACGCGTCTAATCGACGACGTCCGAATGCCACAAATGCCAATAATTCTAATGTTTGATAGATAGAGCGTAGACATGTTGGATTCATTTAAACTGCCTACTTGTATCACTATGTTGTAAACAGCTCACTTCAGTGGCATAGCGTTGCCTGACTGATTGGGGGAGGGGGGGGGGGGGGGCTAAATGCAAATTATTGAGAGTGGTAAGAGGTGGGACTGATCCTCCTGATCCCTTTTGGCTAGACATGGGATTATCCATATAGAGGGTATGATCCTTAATCCACCTTTTGGATCAAGGTGGTAATCCTGGTTATTCAGCAGAGCTTCCGGATGGTAATTAACTCCCCCGCAGGGCTGCGCGCAGGAAAACTTCTTCAATTATTCAGCTTACTTCAAGAAAGTTTCTTTTTTTTAGGGTTCTTTTGTGAACTTATTGTAACATAATTAATATACAAGATTATTCTTTTTTTTGTAGTATTATTCAACTCAATGAGAAAGTTTCTTTTCATAAAGGTTCTGTTGAAGTTATTAAAAATAATACATAGGTTTATCTGCTTTGTATGGTTGTAGGAAATCAACTACCTTGGTTTTAATTGTAGTTCTAATTATGTATTATAATTATGTCTCGCTTTTAGCGTATTAATATTTTTCAAGATCACGTATATGATCTTATCTCCTCTGATTGTAACTGGTTGCTAAAGACAACCTGGTACATTATGTATCAGCCCATTCAATGATTCAGGACTGGCCCCCAAAATAGTCAGACTGGGTCTATGGAGAATGTATAAAGAAATGTCTTAGACTTAGAGGAGTGGGTTAATTACTGTAAAAGAGAATAACAAACATATGTGGCGTCTTGTTGCCATGGTAGTCAAAATAGCGTCTTTTCGCACGGCGACGGGAGTGCTGACTACAGGGATTTAAATCAGCTGTGACCGTCTCTGTACTCTGGCTACCGTCGCGATCTATTTGCAGTTTCGCAGTGAAGAATACGCGAACGTCCCCTTGCTCGAGTGACCAAGCGCTGATTGGCTGACCCCACTGACCTCTGGCTGACCCATTGAAGTAAGGGCTTACCAGACCGCTCCGTAGTCGCTGTACACACTACGCTATTTCGGCCAACTACCGTCTTAGATTTGGACGATACGCGGAAATTTTCGCTCTGAGTGCGACCCCCTGCTAAGATTAGCGTTGTAGAATGGCTGCGTCGCCGGTGCGAAAACAGCCTAATATTTGTGTTACGGGGAATTTCATCCGTTTGATAATGCAGTGCTCAAAATTAGCATAGGCCCGCTGGCCCAGGGCCACTAAAAATTACCTCTGGGCCACCCAATTTCATCGATCTATCTCCTGGGCCGTATCGGGCAACCAAATTTTAACAGAATTTGTTGTTTTTCTTTGTTTGGGGCCACTCAAAGTTGACCAATCTTGTTTTTACTTGCCCGACTGGGCCACAAGGCAAAAAGGTTAATTTCTAGCATTGGATAATGTAATAGATGATTATACTTTTACAGTTCTAAACACTTTTATGAATTTTACTTAAAGAGTCCTTTCATTGATTATAAATTGAGTCGAATTTGGTATGATTGTGAAGGTAATCTTGTACTTTACAAGCCTCAAGAAATTCAGATTTTTTGAAATTTTAAAAATATTTTTAAATCGAAATTGAAAATGAGAAAAAATCACCCTCCAAACCAGGCCCAAATTCACTCCGATCTCGCGGCTTAGATCGATGACGTGTGGCAAGGGGCGCATGCGCAATCGCCGCGGTATGATAGATCAGTTTGCGTGCAGTATTCGTTCCAACAACCACCGCTTGCTCGTTTTGCAACATTGGAAATGAACAAACAAAAATCTAGAAAATTGCCCAATGTTAGTGTAAAAGTACATATTTTACCGTATGAGTGGTTATTTTCCCAAAATTAGAGATTTGTTTGACAAATTGAGAGACGCAAATTGAACGTGCCTCGAAAAAAAAATGCCCGTCTGTTGAATGATACGGAACACGCACTAGAGTTTCAGCGGCCCAGCCCCGCGAGACAGGCTGTGCTCTAGCTACCTAGCTGAGCTGCTGCGCCAACTGCCATGACTGCCTTGTAAGTAATTGCACTTTTAAAAAGCTCCGAAAAGGAACGAAAATGCAAGATTATTACGATAACACCTATTCTAGACTATCTCTTATTTTACTTACATGTTTGTAGGGCTTTTAAAACAAATACGAGAACAATTACCTGCAAAAACAGCAAAAAAATTGCGCTGATAATAGTGCACCGTTACTCACTAACGCGAGCTGAATTGAAGCGAGCTATATACTGCACTAGCCGCTATATTGCATGCATATTTTCCACCGTATCGCGCACGGTCGAGGCTCTGCACGTATGAATGCATGCCGCCAGCGAGTATGATTCAACTCGCAGACTAGGTGATTCATTTACCTATTTTTACTTTATCAGACACATTAATGAATAAAAGAATAACTTTACAACGAATATAAATTGTTATTTTATTAGTTCAAAAAGTTTAAACCACCATAATTGTATAGAAAACAGTTTAAACAACCACGGAATCCTCGGTATAAAGGGGTGTAATTCCCGTATATTACGTGGTAGATACCGAAGCTTCCTATTGGATAACCCCTATGGTGACGTCACTACAACACACACAGCTACTGACTCCGCTCGTCGCTGGATTGGGGGTTTTGAGGCAGTGTTTAATATGATAAATTTTTTTCAATTTTTGGATGTGCTAGTACTTGGAAAGTAATATTTTCATATTCTGTATGATTTCAACTTTCTGTAAAGATATAATTTGGCTAATATTGGTTTTTCTTTGAATAAAATCTTTAATTTGTTATATTCAATTGCTCAAAATACCCAAATCAATTTTCCTTTGTCTGATGTAAGTGCACCTTCTATGAAATATTTAACCAAGCAAAAGTAACAAATAACCTAAGAGAATTTTGATGCCTGCATTTATAATATATTGAAACAAAGATATATACATGTAATTAATTATTTCTAATCAATTATTTAGAACTCCAGGAGAATGGATACTATGATACAGCAACAGATAACCATTTATAACATTAATTATGAAGGATCAGTTGTTGATAGTAATGACTTGCAAAAAGGGGAAAAGGGTTTACTTTTCTCATTTCTAGTTGATAGTATTTTTCATCAATGGCATCATACCTGTATGTAAGTAGGACAGTGCATTTTCCTCTGTATTTACTTATGAACATTTAATCGTAGTCAAGTAAAAAGTTGTTTTGTTCTTCAAAAAGACCCTTATTACATTATATCCTTGCCAACAGGGACCTGGTGGGCTATGTACGAAGGCTATGGGGATTTAATAATCTTGAAGGGAATGGAATTGCCAGGACACAAAATTGGCCATTGCTTGCTGGTCCTGGGGGACCAAATATTAGCTTCTTACAACCAAATTTAATCATTGTCAATTTGTACTTGCCTTACTGGGTAACCAAATTTATAGGAAAAAATTGACTTTTCAATGTTGGACTTTGTATGATATGGCCAATTCTTGTTTGTAGGCCATGGGCCAAACCCAACAATTCTTTCATTCTGTAGTCAACCTCTGGGAAGTACTTTGTTTTACTTGAAATGCCGTTGGGTCATGTTGTAATAAAAGGAATTGATTGTTCCCATCTCCAATTTGGGGGCATTTGTGAGAAAATCATGTAAAAAGAGGCCATATCACATGCTTTGAATGAGCACTAGCAGAAGCTAGCTTTGTAGCTTGCCATGATGATGATGATGTCATAATTGACCAATCAGAACTAGTTTTTAGAAAAGGACACAGTGATTGGCCAGTCAGATTCTTTGTGACAACTGAACAGTGCTGTAGTCGAGTCCACCCTGTCCGAGTCCGAGTCCGAGTCCCTGGAGTCCCTGGAGTCCCTGGAGTCCGAGTCCGAGTCCCGGACCTCGAGTCCCGAGTCCCGGACATCCGAGTCCGAGTCCGAGTCCGAGTCCCAAGGGGAAAATCTTAATTTGCAATTCTTTTTATAACACATTAGTTTCATTATGATAAATGCCTTACAGTGAACTCTTTATAACATAAATAGTTGTCTGGTTCATTGTAAACTTCCATTTGTCAGAGAAGTTATATATTTTAACTATTCTTACTACAACAGTTATCTTCATAATAGACACCATCAAAGAAATGACAAAGGGTTATCTGCAGAAATGATTTTGGGCAATGTCAAAGGTTATTATTACAGAGTATGAGACAAATTCAATTAAACAAAATTTAATGAAAAAAGTTCATAAAAAGTGTGACAGATGCCGGACAAGAATTTAGTTTATTTTTGTTCACCCTAAATTTCCCCAAAATACAGTGGATAAGGAACTGCTGCATATCTTTTCCTATTAAGGTAATTCACTGTCAAATGGATTAATGGGATATAACTTTATGTGCAAACAGTCAAGTTGCTGAAAAATAATCATTGTTAAAGTTAAGCATAAATTTCAGCAATTTTCTTATCCTTTTAAGATCACAATTTTCAGCATAAAATATAAAATATCTGAAAATTCATGTTTTGTGCCATAAACTGTCAGTTATGAACATTTGATAACTACTGGACCCATGAGGCTAAAAGCCTAAAATGATTTTAAAATTTGGCCCATTGTAGACATTTTCATGGAATTACCACAAGTTATTACAATCAGAGTATGTCAGTACTGGAGTATATATGTATATTATACTGATAAAGAGAAAGGGATGCTACTTCACATTTATTTTAACAAAATGAATAACAAATATTGTTGTGTATAATTGTAATGGTCGTGTGCGTTCTGCAAAATTTACATTTTGCTTGATGTTTTTTCTTTGTTGAACGATCAACAAACTCTCTATGGTCCATATACCCAAACAGTATGACACGAGAAACTAAAGACATGATTGTTGAATGACTGGTTGATTGAAGATGCAATGCAAACATCAGTCAGTATGTTGATTGTTTTTTTGTTTTTTTTCGTTATTCGTCATACGCGCGCTACCGCTGGTATAGCTAGCGTGCGCGGTAGCCTAGCGCATAGCCGAGGATACCGTACTGTACTTGCACACGTACACACGTACCGTGGTACACACATGCTTTACTGTATTGCTTAGTCGCTTCAGCTCAGGCTTTCGTAAATTAATTCACGTTCTGGCCGTAATACTTGAACGTGTCTTGCGTGTTCCTAAACATAAACGACTAATCTCAATGTCTAGTTAGGCATTATAATAGCTTGTTGAGGCGATGTTACGATCATTTTCCAGAATGCCACTCAAGTGAGCAAGGTGCGCTAGAACAACAGGTTTGTATTTGCTTGCGCTGGGAAATTTTATGAACTATAAATAAATGTGGAAAAACGGAAAAAATGCCGGTCTCGTTGCCGGTCTCGGCCCGATTTTCACCCGAGTCACGAGTCACCATTGGTCGAGTCCGAGTCCGAGACCGAGTCTTTTAGGCTCGAGTCCGAGTCCGAGTCTGAATCCGGAGAAATACGGACTCGAGACCGGTCTCGAGTCCGAGTCCGGGCTCGAGTCCTACAGCACTGCAACTGAATGCATGCATACATGTACAGTGGTATGGTGCAGCACTTTTTGCATACCTTCTCAGTATGGGCATCTAGGAAATAAATAAATAATTTCTTGCAATATTTGCATTATTTGCCTTTTTTTCCCCCTACTGAAGATGTTGACAGAATGAACATTTGTCATGAATGTATTGATGAGGGTTATTTCTGTTTCTAGGGTAATGGGTCATTGCGCCATGCTTCTTCATTTATTCAAGAACAAGTGATGTATTTTTAAGCTTCCCGTTTGCGTATTGATCGTTGTAGATCTGGTGGGGATCAATCCGAGACGATACGAGGCCTTGTGAATTGTGATGTTTTTACTGACCAATTTATATTTTCATTATTTATTATTTAATGACAGTTTTCCGTTGCTTGTTTTCAGAAAAGGAAATTTGTGTCTATTAATTATCATTTGTAGATCCCATTGAAAATTGTATTATTAATCATCCTTTGTAGATACCATTATAACTTGTATTATGAATTACCCTTTGCTGATCCCATTACAAATTGTATTATTAATTATCCTTTGTAGTTACCAATAATTAAAGGACCATGCACCATATTTTCTTTCTTGAAAGAAAATCATTTTATTATGATCCTTTATTGTCCTATTTACGTTACTTGTCATTGTAAAAAGTCAGTTTGGGTCTATTTCTTACCCCCAAAAAACATTTGTCTAACGTAATAGCTTATTTATATGAATGCTATTAATTGAAAGTGCCTCTTCGGTTATAATGAATAATCAATCCCGCATCTTTGCAGAATTGATGATTGATTTTATGTTTCTTTATTCAATTGTTTCATGTGTGCTTCATTAGAAATAACTGAAACAAAGACATTCCTGTTCCAAGAATGAAAAAACAATATGTTCTTAATATTATCTTATCTCCATACATCTCTTCAAGAATTTAACTGTTCATTTTAATAGAAAACAAAATAAAACCAAAAATTACTGTTCCAAATGTGAAATCTGATATCACTTCCTGCCAAGAATTAAACTAAATAAATATCTTCTTGATATCTTATCTGTATATATCTCTTCAAGACTGTAACTTTGTTAACTGTAAATTCTGCTCTTATATACAGGGGTATATACTGTATGTGCTTGGAAAAATGTGGTTTAGGACTAAACATTTTAAAACCAGTTTAGAACTGATTTTCTTTAGTGCTTACTGGTATTTTTCTTCTCAAAGAAGTTAACATATGAATTTGTTGATAGATTCAGAAAAAATACAAAGTAAAGATGATATTTCACTTCCTGATTACACATACATTAATTGATTAACAAACCGCCCAAAGTTACTGTAGTTAGCAACTTCTGGTGGGATGAGAATTCTTTTCTGCAAACAACTTCTGATCAAATAAAACAATACTGAGTAAGTCGATATTTCCTGTCAAAATACTTGTACGTTGCACACACGTACTCATGTAGCACTTGGAAAGTAACTGAACTCTATAGAAATAGTAATCAAATAAAACGGCACCAATTTGAGACGTATGATATTTCACATGCGTATAGAGGTAACTTAAACTGATGATTACTGATAAAAACATAAGTATTTTCCAACCAATTTGGTATTCAATCAAATAGAACAATCCTGAGAGGGGATATGTGATATTTCGCTTCCTGGTAATGAGATACTGAAGGAAACAAGTCATTTTTCTGATTTTTGTTTTGATTTAAGCTCTTGTCGTGTTCATACTTTATTAACACAACTATCTAGGGGGACTTTAAAGGTTTTTTTTTGCATCACGTGGGTGACATTTAAATTGCCTTGCGGCATGAATGTCTCCCAACTAATAATATTCCTTTTGTTTTTCTTTCTTTTAATCAAAGAAGACTTTGAAGTTTCTGATGTGAAGAAGAAAACAAATACCCAGGGGCTCTAGGCAATTTAACTCCTGAAATGCCAAAAGGAGCCCCTGAAAATCACTAACGAACCACCATAATTTCTCAGAGTTCTACATTTTTGAAAAATTAATTCAATTATTGAAGGATAACTTCTTTTTTTCTCATCATAATCCTCAGGTATATTCATTTTATGAATGTCATTAATTGAATATATTTTACCTCCCATTTTGCTGAATCATTAATTCTGCACTTTTTGCAGAATTAAAGGGTACCACCACCCAAAAATAATATTTATTAAAGAAAGGTAACATCTTTAGTATTCCATTCCATCAACAAGTTCACAAAAATATGTTTCCAGAAAAAAAATTAAAAATTGGAAAACGCCTCACCATTCTAAAGCATGCGTTCATGCGGTCTGAATTGCGAAGACTAATGTGTGCAGAGCGAACGAATCGCCCGGGATTCTATTGTCTACAAACGTACGCGTGAATCGCATTAACGCACTCGCAAATGTTTGGCCCGTACGAACCAGGAAATAGTAGTGGTTCCGTAAGTTGTGGAAATTAATTGCTTTGTTTTTGAATTACACAACCCTTCGCAAAATGTTGGGTATCTATTTGATATCACAAAACGGTACCAAAACATATGATAATGTGTTGTTCTTTGCCTGGTGGTCCCCTTTAATGTTCATTTTTTTTTTTTTTTTTTTACATTCTGTTTTTGCCAATGAAAGATTATGTTTAATCTTCTTGGGAAACATACGGGAAATTTCTATTTTTCCCCCTTGTCTATTCTAAGCTTTAGCTTTCTCATTAGTTTTGGTTAAAGTGTATACATGGAGGAATTGCAGTCTAAGAAATTCTTTTAAACTTTCTTTCTCTGTCTCAAAACTAGTAGAACATTCTCAAAAAATCAAAATAATCACATGCACTTTGCAATGATACACACATATCTACCCATGGGACAGTGTTACATTTTGTTTTAAATGTTAGCTCTATGATATCTTTGAATAATTATTATTTCATTATTATGTAAGTATTTTACAAAATCTCTAGTTAGGAAATTTGAGAATACAAGCATTACTCATTATTACCTTTAAAGGGCAATGAAACTATGCCTTTCGGTTATTATTATCGTTTAGAGGGTGAACAGACATTTGATTTGATACATAACTTGGCAATTTTGGCCTCCTGGATCCCATGAAATCCTTACGTGAACATACCCACATTTTACTAATTCTTACGGCGGCAAAAGATGATGGGAGCGGCCATGTTCTTGTAATTACCCGACATGCTTTGCAAACTCTGACGTACATGTATGTGCTTAGGGCCGAACAAAAAGCTTTTCACTGATTTCAAAGCATCTACAAGTATTCAGACAATGGTTTGAATTGGTGCTATTGAAATGCATTAGTGCATATCATTGACCGTAGTCCGCACAAACCTAATAATGGCGGCCTCCAGTGTTCGCATGAATACTGGTATATCCGATAGAGTTTTCACATATTTCTTCCAAAGCAGAAATCTGAGTCGGAGTAATGTTACATATAATAAACAGGCATATTACGATGTATAAAGTAGGATAAACTCTATTCTTGAGTTGCATTGCCCTTTAACTATAAAGCACTCATCTTGGATTACTTTGTATGTCTCATACATGTTAAAACTAAACTCCATCAGATTCCCAGATGGGCCATTGTTCAAAATCAAACTTTTCTTTATTAGATTACATTTACAATATGTAGTTAGAGAAGTATTTAGTTCTTGAAAAATAAAACTTTTCTCTATCAGATTACATTTACTATATAATGTAATTTAGAGAAGTATTCAATTCTTTATTGTTTTTTTTTATATCATGTTCAAATTCCTTTGGAAAAGTTCTTGTCATCATGTCATTCCTTTTTTACCCTTTGTTCTTATTATTTTCTTTAGATTGCCCTTGTTTTCTAAAAATTGATTCATCGGTTTATTACTTTTTTGTTGTTGTTGCAAATGTTTGACGCAATATTATATATATGTTGATGCATGGAGAAAAACCTGAAGGACGACACAGCAGCTGCATATTCCCCAATTTGACATGACAAGTAATTGTATGACATGACGTAACAAAACAAAAACATTGCAAAAATACAACTCTACAGTGCTCAAGGGGTGCAGTGCACTTCCATGTCACTTCTAGCTGTCTCAGCCTTAGGTAGTTATGGTCAAACCTGCCTATAAAGACCATACATGGGAGACCAAAAAAGGTGGGCTTAAAGGGATAGTACAGTTGGTATAGCGGGTGCTTCAAGAAATAATTATTTTGTGAGATAATGTGTAATAATAAGTGTAATAATTGGAAGAGCATGTGATTTTAAAGATAATTAACTTTGTTTTATAAAAATTGGTTCAGAAAATCTTGAAATATCAATAAATATGGAATAAATGTGGGACCCACATTTATTCAACAATTAGAAAAAAATCTATAATTTTATAATGCGTACACTTTTTTAAAAATGTACCAAAGGTGGTTTTAAATAGCTGTTAAATGATCTCTCTATTGAATCATTATTATAAAAATACACCACATTCACAATTTTTAAAATAAAACAAATGGTTGAAAGTGACTTGAAACAAATATGTTTTTAGAGAGCGCCCTCTTGTGTTTTAACGGCTGCTTTTTTAATGATAACCTTTTAACTTAGCTGTTTGTAAGTTTTACTGCCTTTTGGGCATGGTGGAATTATAATAATAGTTTGTAATGATATAGTGTAAGTTTTGGTTACTAACATTCATTTTGACCAAAACTATACTACATGTATCCCTTTAACCTGCCATAAATGTACTAGCTTGACATTAAATTTCCTAATATTTATCATCTTATTTCCTAATATGTATCATCTAATTGTTTGTTTTCTTTCTTTTCATTTTATCATATTTTCTGTTTATAGCATACAGATCAAGATCAAGCAAGCTCTTACATGTATGTATACGTTTGTCTACACTGAAACCCAGCACAACAGAACCATCACAGAGTCTGATAAACTAAAATTAAATCAACGTAAGGTATGGTATCATTCTTTCAGTATGTATGTCAGAATTGTTTGCTAAGCTTACAATGTCACTATTTTTATTTTGTTTTAAATAGGGAAATACTCTACCTACAATAGCGGTTCACTATTTCATCTGATAAGCCAATATACATGTACAAAAATGTACAGTATTTACTTTTAAGCACCAACATATTGTTTAGTTTAAATTAAGAGAACATTTGAACCTTCTGAATATTATGTAGCTCTTCATATCTGCTAGAATTGCTACCTGCTTAGTATTTTTTTTATAACCGACAGCTGTAAATGCTTTCTAGTGAGGCTGTTATCATTTGTGCATTTATTAGCTTCTACAGTGCGGATACTGAATGATTACACATAACATATCGATAATCCCCCAATAATTTATAACCAACAATCATTATAGAAAACCAGCAGTCGTACGTTACGAATACGGGGGCTGAGGGCAATTTTGCCCCCTAATTATTCAAAATAGCCCCCTGAAATCAGTAGGTAGCCCCTAAAATTACCATCGGATATTATGTGAACAATTTCTGGATATCCATCAAATTGGAAAAGAAGCCCCCTAAAATTAAAATAAATTAATTCCTGGATTGGTATTCAGTATATCATATATGCCATGTGGTTTAGCTGACTTCAATAACTGAAACATAAGTGGTAATATAGTGAAACACATTATATTGTCATTAAACAAAAAATGATAACTGTGTACTGTAAAATCCCTATATATGATACACTTTCATATTACATAAATGATAAAGTGGACCCATTATTATTATTGCAATTTCAATTAGCAATTTGTGATGTACATTTTACCTGCACCAAAGTTATTTCTATTTGCAGCCAATTCAATCACAGCATTGTGACATTTTGACCAATCACAGATTAGTATTCTACTTGTTGCCATGGTAGTGGAACAAACAATTCTTATAACAGGCGTTCCTTAATGATGTAATGTGCAAATAATCACTGCATTACTACTTACTGTGTAGCTGCAATGGGGGCAACATATTTTTGTTAAATCTATATGCTGTAATTATAATTTTCTAATGAAAACTCTTGGCAAGTTCATTGGTGCACTCATGAATAGTGACCGTTGACATACATGTGTATTTATTTATCTTTTACATTTGGTTTAATAATTTTGCAATTTAATGGAATGTTTTTTGTTAATATTTAAAGGCAGTCATATTTAGAGCAAATGATACCATTAACCTAGCATAAAGATTTTCAATGCTCATCATGATAGAAGCAAAAATGAAATGTGCAGTACATCAAATGTGTGCATCCTTAATGTTTTGTAAATGTTACAATTAGTGAAACAACCATGCTTTTATATAGAGGCGCTGCTTAGTTGCACTCCATAAGAAATATCTTTACCTTTGTATTTTCATTTGTTTTGTAAGGTTTTTTTTTTGTGGTTCTAATTGGATTATGTCTCAGTTGTAAGGTGGTTGCATTTCTATCTTGATGACCTGTTGGAAAACAAAATTATGGAAGGAATTATAATCATGAACTAAAATAGTCTTACCTGTTTCATACGTGATACATTATTACACTTGTATGTTGATGTTTTATTTTTAATCAAGGGAAATACAATTCAATTTGCTCAGTGTCTGCTGGTGTTCTTTTAGCAAACGTGTGTGTATTAATTTAAAAGGAAAATATTGAATTGAATTGAATTGAACTTTATTTTCCACATCATCAACATATATACATGTCATTATTTACAAAGGATAAAAACGATAAAATACAAACAAAGAAGTAACACTACATGTAATATCAAATATTCGCAAGCATAGTATTCCAGACATTGCTAGTATATTGTTTTTAATTTGTTTTTTTAGAGGAAGTTGTTGCAAACACAACTTTTAGTTAGATAAATTATTTGTGTATTATGTTGGTACAATAAGTTTACTATTCCCGATCTTGCTTGTTAAACATTGTGCGATTTTATTGTGGACATGCTCTTGTTGTAATAAATATTTCCATGTGTTTTTAAAACATATTTTGTCTTTGTGATACTTTCTTTGGTGTTTCATGATTTGTTATTAAAACTGAGAGTTTGCTTTTGTTGATGGGGGTATTTATAATGTTCTGTATGAACGTTTATTTAGAAATCTCTTTATTTCCAAGGAAACAAAGTTAATTATAGTCTGCGCTGATATACAGGGTGGCCCAGAAAGAATGCAACACCTACGATCGTTAATTACATCAACACCATCGACCAAATGTCATTGTTTTTTGTTTGATTGGGTAGAACATTCTTTTTCCAACAAAATGATACCATGAGCATTGATTTTGGGTAAGGCGTTTGGATCCTAGGGCCATTTTTCTGAGGCAATGTCGTTTCCTAAATTTGCTACTTTTTCGTCTCCAGCGATCCTCTGAACACTGAGACATTCTCGCCCCACGGCCTGCCGTATAATTAGCTGTACAGAAGAATGACTCACATTGTCTTCCTTATCAAAGGGAGAGCAGTCATGCGGTTCTTCTGTACAGCTAATTCTACGGCAGGCCGTGGGGCGAGAATGTCTGTGTTCCGAGGATAGCTGGATACGAAAAAGTAGCCAATTTAGGAAACGACATTGCCTCATTGGTATTATTTTGTTGGAAAAAGAATGTTCTACCCAATCAAATAAAAAATAAAAAATGACATTTGGTCGATGGTGTTGATGAAATTAACGATCGTAGGTGTTGCATTCTTTCTGGGCCACCCTGTATAGAGAACGGTAACACCACAATTGAACTTGGTCCACCCCGATGATAAACATCATTGTCTGGACGTGGCCCAAGGACTACACTAAGTGTGTATCAAATCCATCAATAAGAAATAATAAACTGTAATTAATATTAACGATATTAAAAATTTATTGCAACATATAAAACCTTTATTACACATCTATATTAAATGTTTGAACACAATACTGATATGAAACATTTATGGTGCAGCATAATAAACATTTATTTTACAACATAATTAACATTACGTTATAATACAAATTTTTATTTCACAGTATAATTTACAATATCGCATTAAATGCGCGGATATGATTTATGTCGGTCAGATGTAATTGTCAATGATACGTTAATTGTATGTGTCAGTGGGGGGGGGGGGGGGGGGGGCTGCTGGCAAAAGGGGTGTAATTGTTCCACATCGGAAGAGGGACATACATGATATATATAGTCAATGTAATGTATAGATCCTAGCGGAGGGTGGTAGTCAATGGTCTAGATTCCAGATTTTTTTTTTTTTTTTTTTTATTATTATTTTTTTTTTGGGCGGGGGGGTGCTATATCACAACCTCTCATTCTTTGCTACCCCGTAACTCAACCAAATCGTATATATGCAACGTCAGTTGTATTATTGGCACTTAGCTGTCTTTATTACGAGTCTACGTTACTGGGATACTTGAAGAGGTGTCTAATTTTGTTCCATTTTAATAAAAATCTGGCTCACCTCTGCAATATAACCGTCACTGCTATTAAACAAATGATAAATCGTATTTTATTGACATTTCGGATCGTAACTCAAACTTAATGAAATTATAACACAAAGAGAGCAGGATTGCATATTATACGTCCAGGGGGTGTTTCACAACGATCCTAAGTTGAACTTAACTCTAAGTTGGACTTAGTAACTATGGAAAACCATTAGTTTCTATGAAACAATTGTGTACAATTTCTTTTAAAAGGCATAAAATGTTGATTCAAATCATTGATATTTTCTGTTATCAAGGGAATTTCATGTTTTTTTATGAAATGTATAAAATACTTGCATTTTTGCTTTTGAATGTATTTTATTCAAAGGCTACAAATATCTGTCCATACTTCTAGTCCAACTTAGAGTTAATTTCAACTTAGGATCTTTGTGAAACACCCCCAGCACATGATATCTGTTGCGCTTTGTTCCCAATATTGCAATACGAGTGATAATTATTGTGTTGATGTGATTAATGTCTTTGCTCGAGGTATGACTTTTTGGAGGGGTGATACAGGGTATATAGGCTGGGGGACGGATGGGGCATATACATTGCCAGGAAAGGTGTGTGGTGGGGGGGGGGGGGGGGGGGGGAGACAAAGATGAGGCTTGTGGACGTAATGTTTAGTTATAGAGAAACGTGAATATATTGAGCGTGTTTGTGTGTGTGTGTGCGTGCTTGTGTGCGTGTGTTTATGTGTGTGTGTGTGTGTGTGTGTGTGTGTGTGTGTTGGTGCGTGTGTGTGTGTGCGTGTATGTGTGTATGGGTGTGTGTGAATGATATTTATTACTGTATTTCTTCATTACATAACGTGTAAATACATGTACTTCATTATAATTACCTGGGGAAATGTGCTAGTTTTACAAGTGTGTGTGTGTGTGTGCATGCATATTATGTGTGTGTGTTCCATGTTCTGAACGTGTGGAAATGAAAGGGAGAGATGGATTGGTGGAGTTTGAATGTGGGAAGAAGATACAAAAAAATATAGTTTTGTATTCTTTGACCTTTACATCACATCAGTATGCAATTAGAGTGGTCAGAAAAAAAACCTTTGCTATTCATATCGCCTTTTATTTTTCCATACCATTTGGGCGTACCAGAAGTTGTATTCAATTTGGTATAAACGCTAATGGAAAAGCGAAAGAAAACAAATTCATGTGTGAATATGTTACTTAGGGTAGGGTTGGTAGAGACTGAATGTGGGACATAAAAAACAAATATATAATTATGGTATTCATGTAGTATTTTCATCACATCGCTATGCAACTGGGGTGGTCAGAAAAAACAAATTCCTATTCCCTTTTATTTTTTCCACAAATTGTTTTATTTTTCTTACTAAAAAAATTATTTCTTTCACTAAAAAAATTATTTCTTTCACATCTAGAGTGGTCAGAAAAAAAGGCTTTGCAAATTATATATTCCCTTTTATTTTTTCCACAAATGTTGATATTTTTCTTACTATATTTCTTTTCTGTATATAGTGCCATCAGGAGAGTACTCCAAGGCTCGAGTCACGTCGATGGGCAATAAATTTTCCCTGGACCGCTGTCATAAGATAAGAATGGTCACCTCAAAAGTTCATTTGCACCATTTCGGCTCTCCCTCCTTTGACCACTTGCATGCTAATGAATGGGAGAGGATTGGGAACTGTGGAGTGGTGAGTGATTATAGAAGGAATAGAAAAGGGGTGAAGGGAAGTGGATTTTTAGACCATCCCTGCTTAAAGGGATCTAGTAACTTTGTTGACATGTGCAAAAAGTGATGAATGGTTGATACAATGTATATTGTTGTTATCTCATATGTCCACAGGGTATTGTGTGAAAATTTCAAGTCAAATGGACATTGCATGGCCAAGTAATGAGCGAAAATGCAAAGTGATATTCACTAACTCACTGCACTCACTATGTACACGATAAGAAAAACTCCGGGGGAGTTTTTCTTATCTGAATACTTCAATCGTACATATCTTTGTAACGAAAGGGAAATGTGAAAAACCGAAACCTGTCCCATGATTTTATTGTTAATACGAATACAACAAGGTATGAGGGAACCGCTAGAATGATTTTGAGGATGTGGACAATGTTACGAAGTCCCTTTAACCAAAATGATACCGTCACGGCACTGACGCGCGAAAAAAATATAATGTATGAAAATAACCTTTCATTCGTTATTTTAAAGTGTCAGATATTGCCCAAAATGACATTTGAGACTTCAATCCTATACCAAAATCATTGTAAGATATGTCTGAATAATGTGTGAAAGTTTCACTGTAATTTTCTATACCTTTCGAGCATGGTGGAGTTAAACTATAAACTATTAGTTTGTAATGTCATTGTGCAGGTTTTGGTCACTAAAGCTCAGCTTTACCAAAACTGTACAACCCCTTTAAACTACCAAGTCCAATGAAAACAACAATAGTGTGAAGCTTTTGTGCAGTTGGGCAATTCCACGGTAACGGAAGGACATTCAGACGCAATTTTTGAAATTTAATCAAATAATTCCAGGATCCTGCTTATGATTCATCATTGTAAATAACATTTCTGAGACTCTTGGTGGGACACCTTTGATTTCCTTTTTTGTTGTTGTTGTTACATTACGTTTATTAGATATGGACACTATAATGAGGCCGGTAACGGAAGGACGGCAAAATGGACATGGATTTTCAAGTTCTTTAGTTATGATCCAATCTCTGTGAAGTTTCAAATGCTATCATGCTCATAGTCCATTCCCTAATGTTCAAAGAGTATAACAACATTTATTTGAAAAAATATGTATATTGGTATATTAATTACAAGAAGTTAATTGCTTCACTGTTCGGTAAAGGAAGGACAGTAACGGAAGGACAGAGTTTTTGATTCATTAAAAATATACTTTAGGGCTCTCAAAAAAATGAAATTTTAATGTGAACACATATTGTGATATCCAATCATCAAATTTGGTACCTTAAAACAGAAAAATAATATAAAGGAATGCAAAAATGAAGAAAATCTAGAAATAGGCACTGTGTAGTCCCATGTGTATGGGTTCATGTATGGTGTCTGTTTCTCCTATCAGGAGACGCCCAATATTTTTTTTAAACATGTAAACTGAAATATATCATTATGTGATCATGATTTATGAAAAAATAATCCAGAAAAATTTAACAAGATCAGAAATAATCCTCATTTGATTTTTTCCACTTTTGGCTCATTTGGCGTGGAATTGCCCAGTTGCCATGTTGTATGATATCCACTTAAGTGTATATGAGTGTGTATTGTTGTGTGTGCGTGTGTGTGTGTATGTATATTTATGTGTGTGCATGTGTGCGTGTGTGTGTGTGTATGTGTGTGTGTGTGTGTGTGTGTGTGCGTGTGTGTGCGTGTGTATGTTTATGTGTATGTATCTTTACGTGTGTGTGTGTGTGTGTGTGTGTGTGTGTGCGTGCGTATGCCTGTGTATATGTGTGTTTGTGTGGGTGTGTGCGTATGTATACTTTAAACAAAAAAAATCATGCGAAAAATGTATACGTGGGTGTTTTTGTGTGCGTTGTAGTGATTGACATAGAAATTGAAAACGCCGAACTGAGTTATCGATTTAGGTTATTGAATCATGATGACACAATCACGCGTATCGTTTACCCGATACGAGATCTAGTGATGACACGCTATACGATCGATCGTACCGCATGTTTTATGCCCGGGGCTATGGTTGGCCGTTCCCGCCATAACGTGTGCCAAAACCACACGCGTGCAGGTCATAACGTACGCATGGTTCTGTCATAACGTACGCATGGCTCTGTCATAACGTACGCATGGCTCTGTCATAACGTACGCATGGCCATTTTGTATAATATTTCTATGGAACTCTTAACGCACGCATGGTTCTGTCATAACGTACGCATGGCTCTGTCATAACGTACGCATGGCTCCATCATTACGTACGCGTGGTATAGTCTTTACATACGCGTGGTTTCGGGGAAAAAAACATATGCATAGACAGAACCACGCGTACGTAATGACACAACCATGCGTACGTTATGAAAGAACCATACTTACGTTAGGACAAGACCATGCGTACGTTATGACACAATCATACGTACGTAATGACACAACCATGCGCACGTAATGCGCCTGTGTGTATTTTCTGTAACCAGCGAGATGTCGAACGAATGAGAGCAGTATATTATGTTACCTCCTTGGTTTTAGGGTTTTTATTATAATGAACAGAGAATGGGACTAGTGTCGGGAGGGGAGAAGGGGGGGGGGGCATAACAATGTTTTATGGATGACTAGGGGTAGCCGGGGGGGGGTGGTAAGTCTGGATAAGAGGATATAAATCAGTATATGTTACCTCCTTGGATTTTAGTTTTTTTTAATTATAATGAACAGAGCATTGGACTAGTGTCGGGAGGGGGGAAAAGGGATGGCATAACAATCTTTTATGGATGACAAGGGGTAACCAAGGGGGGGGGGGTGGGTCTGGAGGGGATTATAAAGCAGTATATGTTACCTCCTTGGTTGAGGGTTTTTATTATAATGAACAGAGAATGGGACTAGTGTCGGAAAGGGAGAAGGGGGAGGCATAACTTTTTTTTTTATGGATGGCTTGGGGTAGCCAAGGATGGGAGGGGGGGGGGGGGGGGGGTGTTAGGGTTTTAATTAAATATGATCAGAGAATAGGACTATATAATACTGTCGGGAGGGGAGAAAAGGGGAGGGCATAACATTATTTTATGGATGGCAAGGGGGGTACCGCAAATCGCTTTATGGACCCTCTCAAAAGAGTGGGGGCTCGATCCTTATGTTGGGGAGCCCTAACCCTAACCCTAACCCACAGATAATGAATAAAACCTAGGAGCACCGCCCATATATGGAGCCCCCTTGGAGCATGATTTATGCTATGGGGTTCCCCCCCCCCCCCCCCCCATCACTTTTAGGGCCCTCTTAGAAGACTGGGGGGTCAGTCTATTTATTTTGAACCCCTCTGAGCGTACCCGAAGATTGGGGGTACCGCCCATCGATTTATGGACCCTCTTAGAATACTGAGGGCTCCATCCTTATTTGTTGGAGCCCCCTCTGATCATACCCGAAGCTTGGGGGCACCGCTCATCGTTTTATTGACCGTCTCAAAAGACTGGGGGCTCCATCCTTATGTTGGGGAGCCCCCTCAGAGCATGAATAAAGCCTAGGGGCAACGCCCATATATATGGAGCCCCCTCGGAGCATGATATATATGATATATGGTATTATCAACGCCTCTACTCAACAAGGAAAGATCCCAAAAGAGTGGAAACGAGCAATCGTGGTTCCCATCCCTAAAACAAGTCCTGCAGCCATAGACAAGCTTCGACCGATATCATTTAATTGACCACTTCGCGAAAGTCGCGGAAAGCTTCGTTGCCGAATGGGTACTACATGACATAACGCCTAAGTTGGATCCTAACCAATTCGGAAACAGGAAATCCCTCTCGTCATCACACTGCCTCATTAATATTCTCCATCCTATATATCAAAATGCCGAGAAGCCAAAATCATGTTCAAGTATTGTCCAAACAGATTTCAAAAAAGCATTCGACCGAATAGACCACTCGATAGCAATATCAAAGTTGATTGACCTAGGTTTTCATCCAGCCGTCATCCCATGGATCTGCGATTTCCTATCCGCGCGACAACAATGCGTTCGCTATCGTGACACCCTGTCGGAGTGGTCGGAGGTCCAAGCCGGAGTACCACAAGGAACACATCTCGGTCCATCATATTCCTTGTAATGATCAACGACGCACAACCACACAACCAACTCAATTCATATAAGTACGTGGATGACCTCACCCTTGTAGAATGTAGACAAAACAATCAACCTTCGCAAATGCAAACAGCAGTAGAAACCTGGCATCTTGGTCCGAGGATAGAACAACATGCAACTTAACCCCAAAAAGTGTGTAAGAATCGACATTTCTTTTTCACGCACTCGAGAAGAATATCAGTGATACACATACGTGACCAGCCTCTTGATCCTGATACTCTTGATACCAGCAACTTAACCCCCCCCCCCCCCCCATCACTTTTAGGGCCCTCTTAGAAGACTGGGGGGTCAGTCTATTTATTTTGAACCCCTCTGAGCGTACCCGAAGATTGGGGGCACCGCCCATCGATTTATGGACCCTCTTAGAATACTGAGGGCTCCATCCTTATTTGTTGGAGCCCCCTCTGATCATACCCGAAGCTTGGGGGCACCGCTCATCGTTTTATTGACCGTCTCAAAAGACTGGGGGCTCCATCCTTATGTTGGGGAGCCCCCTCAGAGCATGAATAAAGCCTAGGGGCAACGCCCATATATATGGAGCCCCCTCGGAGCATGATATATATGATATATGGTATTATCAACGCCTCTACTCAACAAGGAAAGATCCCAAAAGAGTGGAAACGAGCAATCGTGGTTCTCATCCCTAAAACAAGTCCTGCAGCCATAGACAAGCTTCGACCGATATCATTAATTGACCACTTCGCGAAAGTCGCGGAAAGCTTCGTTGCCGAATGGGTACTACATGACATAACGCCTAAGTTGGATCCTAACCAATTCGGAAACAGGAAATCCCTCTCGTCATCACACTGCCTCATTAATATTCTCCATCCTATATATCAAAATGCCGAGAAGCCAAAATCATGTTCAAGTATTGTCCAAACAGATTTCAAAAAAGCATTCGACCGAATAGACCACTCGATAGCAATATCAAAGTTGATTGACCTAGGTTTTCGTCCAGCCGTCATCCCATGGATCTGCGATTTCCTATCCGCGCGACAAACAATGCGTTCGCTATCGTGACACCCTGTCGGAGTGGTCGGAGGTCCAAGCCGGAGTACCACAAGGAACACATCTCGGTCCAATCATATTCCTTGTAATGATCAACGACGCACAACCACACAACCAACTCAATTCATATAAGTACGTGGATGACCTCACCCTTGTAGAATGTAGACAAAACAATCAACCTTCGCAAAATGCAAACAGCAGTAGACAACCTGGCATCTTGGTCCGAGGATAACAACATGCAACTTAACCCCAAAAAAGTGTGTAAGAATCGACATTTCTTTTTCACGCACTCGAGAAGAATATCCAGTGATACACATACGTGACCAGCCTCTTGATACTGTTTGTCAAACAAAGATTGTAGGTGTGCACATACAAAATGATTGAAATGGGAGTCGCATGTCTCTTCCTTGGAGAAACGTGCAAATGGGAAAATGTACATGTTTCGCACACTGGAAAAGTGTTGGCCTACCACATGATGATCTTATTACAATATTCATAGGATATGTCCGGCCAATGCTTGAGTATGCGGCACCAGTTTGGAACAGTGGCCTGACTCAAGATCAGAATATACGCTTGGAGAGAATTCAAAGACGTGCTCTCCGCATTATTTACCAAAATGACTTTACTGATTACAATGCCACCCTTGCCCTCTCCAACTTGGACACACTGGAACAACGAAGAAAAGATCTTTCACTTAGGTTTTTAAAAGTACTCTTTCCTCCACAAATCAGTTTCAAAATTTCCTCCCAAAACAACAACAACGTAGTACGAGAGTACTAAGAAAAACTCAAAAGATTCCTCAATTGAGATGCAAAAACCAAACGGATGCAGACTAGCCCCATACCATCGCTCATCCAATTGTACAATGATAATTAGTCAGCTTTCATTCATGAAATAGATTTGAATTATTGAGATATTTTATGTTTAGGGAAAATGATCACATATATAGTATTAGTTTTTGTTTCTTTTTATAGAATTTGGGTGTACAAATAAGTTGTTCCTGTTTTTATAAATGCTATATTTAAAAATAGAATTCTGGTGCAATATACACAATGCATAATTCGTTCACACGTTAAATATGTATATTGAAATTATTGTATGATATTTTGCCAATATACTCACAAGAAATAATTTGATATAGAAATGTAATACAGATATTAGTGAGCTAAATTATATTAGATGTATTGTAAACATGCAACAATTAGCAGTATTTAAGTATTTTAAATCTTTAAATATTGGAGAAATATTAATTCATATGTAATTTGCAACAAATATAAGTGCATTACCCACACAATTCAACTACTTAGTTGTACTTCTCTGATGATTATATTTCATTATCTTTTATAAGTAGTAAGATGATTTATTTTAATGCGTAACTCTATCAAACTCCCTAAATATATATGTTACTGTATTTAATTTGTTTATTTGGTTAGGCACATAATACAATTATTCTCTTGAAATAATATAACTTACTATGAATGACCTACTTGACTTGGATTTTTCAGAACAAAATACTTCTTATTTTAATCTATGCACTATTACCCTATTACTTCTTCTCCTTCTCCATTTCTCTTTTCTTCTCCTTCTCTCCCCCCTTCCTTTTCTTCTTCTTCTTCTTCTTCTTCTTCTTCTTCTTCTTCTTCTTCTTCTTCTTCTTCTTCTTCTTCTTCCTTCTTCTTCTTCTTCTTCTTCTTCTTCTTCTTCTTCTTCTTCTTCCTCTTCACCCTCTTCGTCATTTAAAGCCTTTCTCTTCTTCTTTTTCTTCGTCGTCCCTTATTTCCCCCTCCTCTCTTCATCTCTTTCTTCTTCTAATATTCCTCATTTTCTCTCTATTCAACCTGATTATAGATTGAGTATTTATTTATATTCTTACTACCTACCACTACTATTGTCAATGTTAGAAGATTTGCGTTTATCAAATGTATATTATTTTGACATGATTTTGAATTTGCTTATTTATGTACTTTGTTTTGTAAAAGATGCACTTTGTCCATTTTGATGTTTTAAAATGTATTTTTATCATGTACAATTCGGCTATGCCGCGAATCATGATTTTTGAAATAAACTATCTATCTATCTATCTATCTCTTATGCATTTATATGGCGCTATATACGGGCGTTTCTAAGCGCACTAGTGGTCTGTCTAAATAAGAAAACTAGTAAGTCAGAGTAACAAATACGAAATAACAAATACATGTATATGTGTGTGCGCCTTCGGAAAATTAAAACTGCTTAAAAAGATGGGGTTTTGAGGAGGATTTTAAATGATTCGATAGATGTGCCATTCTGAATATGGGGTGGGAGTTTGTTCCAAAGGGAGGGGGCAGACGAGAAGGCTCGGCACCATAACGAGTTTGTGTACGTCGGCCATGAAGTAATTGGAGAGAGGAAGATGAACGGAGGGGTCTGGCAAAAGAGGAGGAACGAAGGGAGACTAGGTCTTGAAGATATGGGGGCAAGATTATGTGTGATGCTAGGTGGCACCCCCAATCACTTTGGGGGCCCTCTTAAAGGGACAGTCCCTCTTTTGCAAGCCAAATTTCAAAAGTTGCGAGGTTATTTTCTTATATGAAAGAAAATGTCATTTAATAGCATGCCTGCAAAATTTAGGGCTTGAAATCTGTTTTTCGTGGAGTTATAGACCTAAATCTAATAAACCATCGTCCAACAGTTAATTGTGCATTATACGTGTATTCACCCGTCGAGAAAGTTCGCTCAAGGATTCCACGGATTGCCACAGCGCTATGCGTGACCCCTATGTGACCCGCGCTAGCTACGTAACCCACGCACAAACGATTACTAACCAAAATAACCAAACCTCGCTTAAACTGACTACATGTAATTATATATTCTTCATTTTTGAGATCTTTTTCCGTTACATACCTTTACAAATGTCGGCTTCACAATACTTTTACAAGAATAAGTACAATATTGTTGTAATATTATGCTAAATCAGTTATACTCCTTTATTGACCGATATATAGTTTGATGGAGGGACGCATTCGTTTTTCATTCGAAGAATCCAAATTACAGGGCTGTTCGATCTGATTTTTTGTGTGCGTGTTACATTCATCCCCATCCGTCAACTGGAAACTGTTCAGACGATTTGTAAAAGGGGGACAGTCTCTTTAATAGACTGGGGGCTCCATCTTTATGTTGAAAAACCCCTCATAGCAAGCCTATAGAGGAACCGCCCGTCGCTTTAAGAACCCTCTCAAAACACTGGGGCTCTATCCTTATGTTGGGGAACCCCCTCAGAGCATGAATAAAACCTAGGGGCACCGCCCATATATATGGAGCCCCCTCGGAGCATGACTTATGCCAGGGGCATCTCCCACTTTGGGGGCCCTCTAAGAAGACTAGAGGCTCTGCCTATCTATTCGGACCCTCCCAAAAGACTTGAAGGTCTGTCCTTATGTTGGAGAGCCCCCTCAGAGCATGAATAAAGCATAGGGGCACCGCCCATTGCTTTTCCAGACCCCCCCCCCCCCATTGGCTATCCCTAGCCATCCATAAAACCTTGTTATGCCCCCCGACACTTGTCCCATTCTCTGTTCATATCTAATTAAAACTCTAAAACTAAGGAGGTAACATACACACTTTATATCCCCTTTTCCATACCACCCCCCCCCCCCCCCCCCCCCTTGGCCATCCCTAGCCATCCATAAAACATTGTTATGCCCTCTCCCTTCTCCCCTCCCGACACTAGTCCCATTCTCTGTTCATTATAATACAAACCCTAACACCAAGGAGGTAACATATACTGCTTTATATCCCCTTATCCAGACCTACCCCCCCCCCCCCCCTTGGTTACACCGTGCCATCCATAAACCATTGTTATGCCCTTCCCCTTCTCCCCTACCGACACTAGTCACATTCTCTGTTCATATTTTATTAAAACCCTAAAACGAAGGAGGAATTAAATATATTATAATGTATAGTAAACAAATATACCATGCACTGAGAGCCTCTAGTTGAAATTATGGATTCCGAGGTGACAGGAAAAGCACTATGTTCTGAGGGTCGCTAGACCCGAAGAACATAGTGCTTTTCCTGTCACCGAGGAATCCATAATTTCACTAGTGGCTCAAAATAGTGCATGATATATTTGTTTTATATCCTTCGCATAATCATAATCATCGCAAAAATAAATGATTTCAATTAAATTAAAGAAAAATATGAAGAAAAACAAAACATTGATCATGGAACCATCACTGCACTATATTCTGTTTGTGACACTGACCCCCTTTGCGCAATAGTTCTAGCGCAGAGCGCGTATTGCGCTTATCTTTCCATTCATGGTTACGCGCATTAACATCTAATGCGCACCCAAATGCAAAACGCGCGCATCAAAGTGAATAATTAACCTGCTTTATATACTACACACGTGTAATTGTATGGAGAAAAAAAGTAATTCGTACATTACACATATAGCTAGTGCAGTGCACACCGCGGCCGATTGTTAAATGGTGAATTAGTGTCATGACCACAGAAGGACAACGATGCACAATGTGCACCATTGTCGCAATTGTTAAATTGGAATACCGCTACGTTATTCATGAAATGCATCTCTAGAATATTCTTTGGAACTTATTGATATTCATGGGTGAAAATATGCTGTATTTCTTTTTAAATAACTCTTTGAGAAATTTCGTCGAGCATCTTTCGCAAGCTAAAACAAGACCTCTGCTCGCAGGGAAATTTTATAACACGCATCTCTATGGGCTCAATATGATCACCCGACATCTATGACGTCATTCATGGAATAGCATTTACTATTCCATGAATGACGTCACGCATAGCACATTTTTCTCCATGGCCATTACTATGTTTGGTCACATGATGCTATGTAGACCAATCACTGAACAGGATTTCATTCATGTAGGATATAATCTTTTATATCCCTTTATCCAGCTTCGATCATGTTCTGAGAGGGCTCCGATTATATGTGCGGCGGTGCCCCTAGGCTTTATTCATGCTCTGAGGGGCTCCTTAACATAAGGACGGAGCCCCCAGTCTTCTGAGAGGGTCCTTAAAGCGATAGGCGGTGCCCCCAAGCTTCGGCTATGCTCAGAGGGGGCTCCAAATAGATAGGCAGAGCCCCAAAAGTCTTCTAAGAGGGCCCCCATGTGATAGGCGATACCCCTAGCTTCGACAATGCTCTGAGGGGCGCCAATTATATATGTTTACTCTTACTTGCCCTAACAGAAAGTGTACTTGCCTTGTTACTTCTAGATAAGATGATAACAGGGGTTTTACTTAGTCGTTTGTAATAGTGTATACTTTTCAAGCATGGTGAAGTTATAACTTTTACCGATTTTGGTTACTAAAGTGAAGTTTAGCCAATACTCAACTATCCCTTTAATACGATGTTTCTTAGCGCATTATTTTACCATTGGTCATCAGGTACAAATCAAACCCACACAATTATCTTGCGCACCGCCTCAACTCCCTGGGGAGCATAGAGGACTTTTCTACCAAGTACGGAATCCCCCATTGGAGAAATCACGCAATTGTAATTGTTTGAATCACACTACTAATCATGCGGATACCCCGCTTATTGACTTTGATATGCTAGTCACTAGTCAGAATGGTGCCCTCCAAGCAAAAGAATAGATAACGTGTCTGTCGAACATGTTTGTGCAAATTATGTATTTGCGGCTTCTATATCTGTATGGTTTAGAAACTAATGTATGTAAATCGAGAGGAAGAGGGCTGTGAGAATTCCCTGTAGTTCGCTAGAGCATGAAAGAAGGAAGTATGAAATATCAAATGGCAGACTGCACTCTGTTACTGTATCATGGAATAACAGTGCAGTCTTCGCCACTGTTATGTGCTCATATATCTCCTTAAAAGTTATGAGTTTTGGAATACAGAGCGAACACATACTTGACTATAATGTATAGTCTTTTATATCCCCATATCCAGCTTCGATCATGTTCTGAGAGGGCTCCGATTATATGTGCGGCGGTGCCCCTAGGCGTTATTCATGCTTCTGAGAGAGTCCTTAAATAATAATAATAATATTCAGTTCTTTTATAGCGCATAACACATAGCCAAGGCATGTCCCTATGCGCTTAAAACAAGAAAGACAAACAAAAGCACAGACTATAGAATCACTTAACAGCAAAGAAAATACATAATGGTGTTGGACACTGGGTTCATGAACATGAAAAATCAACTATTGAACAAATGCTTCTTAAGAGCAGCCTTAAACTTGTCTAAGTCACTAATATTCCGGAGATCATTTGGGAGTGCGTTCCATAAGACTGGAGCGGCGTATACAAAAGAGCGTTCACCATATGATTTGGTCGTCATTAAAGGAACAACAAACAGATTTTTCCCGCTTGATCTTAAGCTACGAGTTGGTTTGTATGAAATTAATAACTCGGACAAATATTCAGGGGCTACTCCATGGAAGCATTCAAAGGCAAAGACAAGTAATTTAAATAATATGCGATTATGAACAGGAAGCCAATGCAAGTTTCGTAAGACAGGGGTGATTGAATCATATTTTCGAGTTCTAGTCGTAAGTCTTGCCGCTGCATTTTGAAGAATTTGCAATTTTCTAGTTTGTTGTTGTGGCAAACCAAATATGAGGCTATTACAAAAGTCAATATGGTATAAGACAAATGCATGAACTAGTTTTTCAGTTGTGTGCCTATCCAAATAATGACGTATTTTACCAATTTTGTATAAAGCATACGAAGCAGCGCGACATTTACGAGTTATAAAATTCTCGAATGTCAATTGAGAATCAAAGATCACTCCCAGATTTCTACAAGATTGACTTGCATGGACTAGCTCCCCATTAATATTTAGGGAGTTAATAGGTTCTGTCTGTCGGAACCGTGAGGAAATATGGAGAAATTCTGTTTTACTACTGTTAAGTTTGAGGTAATTCACTTGGGACCATTCCTTGATAGCCTGGATGCAAGGCAAAATTTCTTTGGCTGGATCGAAATCACTTGACTTTTTAAATGAAACATACAGCTGTGTATCGTCAGCATAGAACATTTTTTGCACATTATACGTATCTATAAGTGATTCCAATGGAGCAGTATAAAGTGTAAATAAAATCGGCCCAAGTACAGATCCTTGAGGGACTCCCTGGTTAATAGAGTGAGATAATGATTGTTCACCACCTATGACCACACTATGACTTCGGTCTAACAAGTAAGATTCAAACCACTTTAGTACCTGGCCACATATTCCGAATTTGTTTTGTAATCGTGCCCCCAAGCTTCGGCTATGCTCAGAGGGGGCTCCAACTAGATAGGCAGAGCCCCAAAAGTCTTCTAAGAGGGCCCCCATGTGATAGGCGATACCCCTAGCTTCGACAATGCTCTGAGGGGCGCCAATTATATATGTTTACTCTTACTTGCCCTAACAGAAAGTGTACTTGCCTTGTTACTTCTAGATAAGATGATAACAGGGGTTTTACTTAGTCGTTTGTAATAGTGTATACTTTTCAAGCATGGTGAAGTTATAACTATTACCGATTTTGGTTACTAAAGTGAAGTTTAACCAATACTCAACTATCCCTTTAACACGATGTTTCTTAGCGCATTATTTTACCATTGGTCATCAGGTACAAATCAAACCCACACAATTATCTTGCGCACCGCCTCAACTAGCTGGGGAGCATAGTGGCCAGCTGCCCAACGGGCGCTGAAGACTAATTAACACCCGACCAAGTACCCAGTTATGATAATGGTTATGATGGTAACCCTCCCACTTCCCCCCGACATTTGTCCCATTCTGTGTTCATATTTGATTAAATATCTAAAACCACGGAGGTAACATTATACTGCTTTATATTCCCTTATCCAGCCCCCCCCCCCCCTACCCCTAGCCATCCATAAAACATTGTTATGCCCTCCCCCTTCTCCACTCCCATTCTCTGTTCATATCTAATTAAAACCCTAAAAACGAAGGAGGGAACATACCCACTTTATATCCCCTTTTCCAGACCAATCCCCGCCCCCCCCCCCCCTGAGCTATCCCTAATGTAATAATGTAATAAAACATTGTTATGCCCCACCCCCCCCCCCCCCGACACTTGTCCCATTCTTTGTTCACTAATTAAAACCCTAAAACGAAGGAGGAAACATATACACACTTTATATCCCCTTTTCCAGACCAACCCCCCATCCCCCCCCCCCCCCCCGGATATCCCTAGCCATCCATAAAACATTGTTATGCCCTCTCCCTTCTCCACTCCCAACACTAGTCACATTCTCTGTTCATTATAATAAAAATCCTTATTCCAATATCCGTTATATAGGTTGCGTACGTAATGACAAGACCATGCGTACGTAATGACAAGATCATGTGTACGTAATGACAAGACCATGCGTACGTAATGACAACACCATGCGTTTGTAATGACAAGACCACGCGTATGTAAAGACAAGACCACGCATATGTAAAGACTATACCACGTGTATGTAAAGACTATACCACGCGTATGTAATGACTATACCACGCGTACGTAATGATGGAACCATGCGTACGTTAAGAGTTCCATAGAAATATTATACAAAATGGCCATGCGTACGTTATGACAGAACCATGCGTACGTTATGACAGAACCATGCGTACGTTATGACCTGCACGCGTATGGTTTTGGCACACGTTATGGCGGGAACGGCCAACCATACGGGGCAGACAGAGCCGACTCGACTGGTTGGCATTCCGATCGGCTCAGTTTCCAGTGCCTCGCGACACACATTTTGCCAGTCGAGAGACAGTCGGATGCCAGTTGGGGCCGATTCAACACGATAAATCTGCTCCGACCGACCGGGCCCAACTCTAGCCTGATTTAAACCAGTCGGATCGGGTCGAGTCGGCTCTGTCTGCGCCGGGCTTTAAACTTTTTTGTTGGTGTACGGGGAAAAATGTTAGACAGTTATAAATTGCACCCCGATTCATGACAATCGGCACAGTCAGTTTCAACATGTCTACACGTGGGGTCAGGACGATTTAGCCCCCGAGACGCCCCCCCCCCCCCCCCAACAAAAAACAAACAAACAAACAACAACAACAACAACAACAAAAAACAAACAAACAAACAACAACAACAACAACAACAACAACAAAAACAAAAAACAAAAAAACAAGCTATTATTTTTAAAATGAATTAATAAATTAATAAATATATAAATAAATAAAAACACAAATACATAAATAAATACAACCAAAATGAATAAATATAACAATCCACAAAATGATAAGAAGCATACTCAATACAAAAGCAAGTTAATGAAAATTAATTGCAATTTTACAATCTATTGTGATTCTTTCTGCAACCACTTTCAAACCACAGACTGGGGACAACAATGGGGTTATATTGACTACTCCCCCCCCCCCCCCCCCCCCCCCCCCAAATAGCGAGGGGTAATATAGCCCCACCCCTGGGTCACTACCGTCGACTGAAACAAAACAATGAAATATCACCTTGTACATATCAACAAAAAATAAGATACAGAATCACTGTCATTTTGCCTATAGGGCGCCCCACATGGGAACCATGATGGGGACTCGTACCACCCCTCCCCCCGCCCCCCCCCCCCCCCCTCTCAGTATTTCCTTCTCTGGGATGACACTTGCTACGCCATTGAAGGAATGCATGATTGTGATGATATTTTCTTCTTTCGTCCGAGGAAATGAAAACGCTGCATACGGGAATCATGGAACAAAATAACAAATGACGTTTCAACTTGTATGAGCGCTGCGCTGAATTTTTTGCCCACAATTCAGATGATTTCGCCCGAAAATAAGTGTTTTTTTTACCGAATAATCATTACAATAATGTTGCATTGTCTTTAAAGGGATAGTTGAGTTTTGGTAAAGAGAGTACAGTTTTGGTCAAACTGAATTTTAGTAACCAAAACCTGCACCATTACATTACAAACTAAGAGTTATAACTTCACCCTGCTCGAAAGGAATTCAACATTACAAATGACTAAGTAAAAAGCCTGTTATCATTCATACAGAGCCGTTAAAAACTCAAGAGGGCGCTCTCTCAACACTCATTGGTTTCATCTATTTAAAATAAAAATATTGTGCATGTGATGTTTTGTTGAAATAATGATTCGATTGAGACATAATAAACGACTATTTAAAAACCTCTTTTGTAAATTTTTGAAAAAGAGGAAGCATTTTTTTTTTTTTTTTACGGCTGGTTCAAAATTCTCTAATAATAATTGTGGGGCCCCACATTTATTACAAATGGTTATGTTTATGGATATTTCAGCCATTTCTGAACCGATTTTGATCAAATAAAGTTTATTCTGTCATTAAAATATTATATTCCTTTCAAATTTGACACTCAGTTTTTCATTATCTCACAAAAGAATTATTTTCGTGCATGTAGCGCCCCTCTATACCGAAACTCAACTATCCCTTTAAACCTCATACAGCGCTGCAGGCCCCAGCCTACCACCCCGACGCCTCTACTCAGGACGGTTGTTGCCGTTTTACACAGAAGCATCGTTTTCAGTTTTTATGACACAAACCCAATTTGTATCGCACATGAGGACACATTCTAGCCATTTTATGTGTGTCAATCGAAGAGTATGTGATAAGGGAATTTGATTATGTGGCGACAAATCAATATAAAAAAAATACTGAAGTGATAGCTTCAGAGAAATCCTATATTTTATGACAAAGACGTACGTATCTGATCCCGAAAACGGTACCTTTTGTGTCAATGGCATAACGATTTTGACTATATGCATGTACGAGACAGAATTCGACCGATTTTCTTTTTTCATTGAAGACATGTTCCTATTCCAATTATGTCAACTATGCAAACTTCAATTCCATCTCTTGTACTTGTATTACTCTCTCGCTGTCACTTTAGTTTTATTGTTGTCGGT
Source organism: Echinarachnius parma (assembly GCA_037951105.1). Taxonomy (NCBI): domain Eukaryota; kingdom Metazoa; phylum Echinodermata; class Echinoidea; order Clypeasteroida; family Echinarachniidae; genus Echinarachnius; species Echinarachnius parma. The sequence continues at coordinate 32,521 of JBAMJV010014190.1, forward strand.
ATTGAGATAATCATAAACATCTTTCCGTCGCCTTTCGTTCTCCCCTCGTGTTTTTCAATAAATCGCTAATTTCAGTGACATTTCGAATTGATCTAAGTTTATGTGTGCGTGTATCATACCTGCCAACCAGTCCGATTTTGTCGTATTTAGTCCGATTTTTTACTCAAAAAAGGGTAAAAATCGGACGAGTACGATTTTTTAAGTCTGGGGGAAAAAAAAAAAAAAAAAAAAAAAAAAAAAAAATCGATATATTTGTTTTCTTTTTTTCTTCCTTTCTTTCTTTTCAAAAAGTAAATATACATGTGCATATAAATACACACATACATATTCAGTGTGGTCATATGTTGAAAAATAAGGCTAAGATAGCACAAGAGAGCATCTAGAACCCTAGAGCTGGACCCCGGCTGCAAAGGACTTCGTGCTTCGCGCTCGTGATGCGTACTTCGCGCTCGTGATGCGCGCTTCACGCTCGTGATGTGCGCTTCGCTCACATGAGAGTAAGATTTTTCATTTTCAAATGTTGGCAGGTATGGTGTATGTGTGTGCATATGTTTATGTGTGTATGTGTGCGCGTGTGTATATGTGTACCTCTCTCCCTTCATCACTTTCTTAAGTTGTAATCTTGTGTAACGTCTGAGAAAAAATACACATTAAATGAAATGTCACTTTATACTATTCTATTTATCATAACCTAGCAAATTTTTTGTATTTGTTTTGAAACATGTAGGTTTAGTAAAGTTCATCACGGTGCACGTATCTCGGTCTCTGTTCCAAATGTTCTAGCCCTTTCCCCCACTTTTTGTTTGCAGATTCTAGTGACGTGTTTTATTTTTATTCTCCGTATCTATTTTATCTACCCCACCTTTCCCTAAATTTAATAACATCCTACGTTCATGCTCCCATTTTGCATTTACCGTTACTTCTCCCAAATTAATGTTACAGGTCAGTAACTACAAAACACTGTTTATAGCGCACAATCATGTTTTTGGTCGAGTAAACAACTCAATAATATTGTAAATCATAATATTAAAGTGTCAAATTCAACCAAATCCACTCGAAGCTTTCATTTGAACCCTTTTGTGTTGGCTCATGGTAACATGAACATGAAATGTGTTTTTTGTTTGTCAAATGTCTCCTTAATCATGGAGATATGATTGAATGAGAGGCGTTCCAGAACGCTTTCCGATTGTACTAAAATTCAATGAGCAGTAGGTGATACAATATGACTCACTTATATATCTTAAAATTGTTTCACACAATAGTCGAAAGTGTTCCTATTCCGTGAAACTGTCACACATAACTCAGCAGAATCTTTCAATGGTATTATTTTGTATAGTTTTGCGTCGATTTTACATTTTGAATATTCTTGCAAAGTTTACTTCAAAGAGTTAATTTTCAAAACGTATTATAGTATCTTCATTTTTTTTTTTTTTAAGTGAGATAATTTCGATTAAACTCTGCTGATAAACAACAAGTGAGTGAGGTACTCTCCAGATTTCCAATTGTGTTTTTTTAATGAAATACACGGTACATATTTTTGGAGCTTATATTACATTCATTCAAGTGTATTCTGCAAAATGCTATAATTATGTCCATGATTACTATAGCTCTTTTAACACAATCATCAAGTGTAATAATTATAGACCTTAAACAGTAGAAGGACTCAAGTGTACATGCAATTTGTTAGAAAGGAAAGCTCCAAGAAATTTTTTTTTTGTGGGGGTCTGAGTGCTCAATTGCTTTAACAGTACTTGAATTTCATACAAAAACTAACATCAATTTTCCACGATCATGACGCCAATATTGCCTCCGGCCTTCTCTGAAACTAGTTTTTGGTTGCACAATAACTATTTCTTTGCTATTTTCATCGATTTAAGAAACTGCGAAAACAAAATTGCGACTTTTGTAAACAAATTTCCAACAGATTAATACATTTTATCGATATAATTCTTTTTAAAACCCTGTGAAATTAACACCGATTTTCTACTTTGGACTTTACCAGTCAATTGCACGAAATACTGATTATATCCCAATCATATATAGACTAATAACAGCGATACAGCGGTTTTATTTTCCCAAGATCAAATTGTGCCGTAAAAAGAAAAATATATACATCTGTATGTGCGATATTTCTTACAAGATACAATTTGAAGTGTTGCGACTATACAGTGGACATTTTGTAATTTTTGCATTTATTAGTTTACAACAATAGTGTACAAACTATTAGAATCGAGTCCACAGAGACACAGACAAAGAGAAAATGTAAAACATTCCCTTGCCAAACAACAATAATGTTTATTAAATGTCAATAGACGGTGAAATTGATAAGAAAATAAAAAGAAACACAACCAATTTTGTTACATTCCGAAAAAAGAAAAACATAATAATAACATTATTTTAAAATTGCTAAACAAAATTATATAGGTAGTCGAAAACTATTCAACGCTACATTTCATCGTAAGACGACGAAATTTGTTTTCTGCGTATTTTTTTTTTATGGCTATTATTTCCAAGGACAGTGAGAAAACAAGGACACGGAAGATGCAGACGTCATTTCCTTACGTGACTTTGGAGAAAAATATGAACCATTGTCTCTATAAAAGTACGGCAACCCTCGAACTTTTTTTATATTTGATATTTTATTTATTATTTTCTATTTTGTTCTTATATTAAAGACAACCCTTGAACAATTTTATTTTCTATTTTGTTTTCTATAATGTTTTGTTTTTTAATTCAAAGTGCATATATATATTTTCTTATATACAATCTTTCCTTAGAATATTGTTGTCCTTCATGGTATAGCGGTATAGAATCGGAGGCAAACGGCGTAGCTGACATTGACCCTAGCAACGTTGCTGGTCATTATATTCTCTAATAACATTGAATAATAATTATGAATGTCACTTTGCTGTGTTTTATTTCGCCCCCTGCACTCCTTTCGCATACAGCCTTCGAACCGAATATTATACAATAACGAAATACACAATGATTGTGTCAGCTCAGGCATGTTTAATTAATTTCCTTTTAAATGTCTTCATACATGATTATTGTTTTGTAATTGATGGTAATACCAGAGGATTGAATATCGATAAATTGGAATACAATTGAAATGCATGTTGCCCCCCCCCCCCCTCATGGGAAAGTTTGCCCCCCCCCCCCCCCCCACCACCCTCAATGAGACATCTTGCTCTCGTCTGAGTATATTCTGTTCCGTATATAGTATTATTGGTTTCGTGATATGAATGTTCAAGTGTTGATAATGAATTCTACGAGCCGCGTTAAGTGCTAATGGAAATTGATTTCTAACGTTTGATTACGTAACGCATGTATAACGAAACAAATTAAGTATAGTCAAAATGATATTGCAATAAATAAAAAAAATAAAAAAAACACAAACTTATTACATCTTCTTCGTGACAATGCATATCATAATATCATATTTGTTTGTTATCATGCGGAGGCAATAATGTAAAAATATCATTAGTTCAGACCATGATTGGGAAAGCAGTTATTGAAGTATTTATTATTGCGTCAATAACTTCGACCATTAACTCTCTCTCTCCCTCCCTGTCCTTCCCTGTCTCATTATTATTATGTCATGCACTCCCTTTCAACAATTTATTATTTCACAATCACTCTGTCTTTTTCTCTCTCTTTCTAATTTATATACCCCCGCTTTTATCTGTGTTACCTCTATGTTTGAATATCCATTTTAATCATTTAAATTAAACTACTACTCAAAAACGAATTATGTCAACTGCTGCTAATCATCATCCTTTCGTTTGGAAGAATAAATAAGAATTCCATTTCCCAGAAAAAGTTATCCGCAATTTAAACGAAACAAAATCATAATCGATGTTCGTTCATTTTGTGTGAATGTGGGTGAGGTAACGTACATGTTTCTTACTCGTTAACAAATTGTGTTCTTTATTTTCGTTGCTGGGTATAGGGTAGTTCGTAGAAATTTATTTAGGTCATAGTAATTAATCAACCATTCTTTTCACACACAAAACATGACTGATTTGTATTACGCATTTTGTGTGAGGCGTTGTGTATTGTATTCGTTTTTGTAACGTTTTGTATATAATATTATTATCATTCTTTGTTTCTTGACACCACGGTATCATAGTCGAAGAGCTTCCAACCGAAAGGCGCTAAATCCACCTTTTCAACTTCCGAGGAAAACAGGTTTCTTTGTCCCACTTTGTACACGTGCCTATAGGAATATGAAAATTGAACTTTCTATACGTTGATTTTGAGTGAGTTATTTGTCGTAAAATGTGGATTCCTAGATAGCTACGTAGACTATACATGTACATATATCGTTAACTCAATTTTATGGAAAGTGGATTTAGCGCCTTTTGGAAGTGAGCTCATTACCATTAACACCCTTTCACTTCGACTGAGGCCATATTTATTCACCGACGGCAAACAACATTGGACTTAGTGTCATTACTAATATAACTGTATATTAAAGGCAATATGTATTTGATTCGTTCATATCTTGTATACCCTTTCAATTTGATTGGGGCCATTGTCAGTCTTTTCGCAAAAAAACACACAAAAAACACGATTGATTTTACTACATTATTTTGTGTGACTTCCCCACTTGCTAGACCTTACACTATAAAAGATGTTGGCATTGGCCTCTCATCCACACAATCTGGGAAAAAAGCTGGAATTAATGGAGTCTATACCCATAATTATAATTATACGAAACAAACAAACATTGGAGGTGAGAAAAGGCGCTGCCTTTTCATTGTTTTGTATTCTGATTTATCGTTTCTCAACTGTTCCATTATATACCCTTCACATATTTTCAATTTAAAAGGGCCATAGCTATTAAATAATCGCTCTTTTCGCAACAAACATTTGAGTTTTATCTCATTTGTTTTAATGTGTGTGAGGAATTAAAGGGACTAAGTAACATTGTCCAAATCCTCAAAATAAAATTTTCATTCTAGCGGTTCCCTCATACCTTGTTGTATTCGTATTAACAATAAAATCATGGGACAGGTTTTGGTTTTTCAAATTTCCCTTTCGTTACAAAGATATGTATGATCGAAGTATTCAGATAAGAAAAACTCCGGGCGAGTTTTTCTTCTGTGTACAAAGTGAGTGCATTGAGTTATTGAATATCACTTTGCATTTTCGCTCATTACTTGGCCATGCAATGTCCATTTGACTTGAAATTTTCACACAATACGCTGTGGACATATGAGATAACAATAATATACATTGCATCAACCATTCATCACTTTTTGCACATGTCAACAAAGTTACTAGATCCCTTTAAGCTTTTATTCGTTATTTTAACTGTTTTGTATTTCGATTCTTCGATTTGTTTTGCCGTGCCAATACCTTCAGACCATAATTCAGTTTGATTGATAACGTGTAAATTACTTCCCCCCCCCCATTTAACATTTTTTATAGACAGAGACCAGTTTAATAGACCAGTTTAATCACCATTCAATGGATGTTACACACTTTTATGTTTATTTCATTGTACTGCACTCTTTTGTTCTTTATTGTACGTAAGTGTGCGTTTCAGTTTGTATTTCTGGAAAATAAAGTATTATTTTGTTAATTTGATACGGTAATTTGTATGTATATATATATGTATTATACGGACTTGCTTGAAAACAGCCTAACGGCTGATAGCGAGTTTTTATTTATGTGTTAAATAAATAAAACAAAAACACACAAACATTCACTGTATACCCCCCGTTTGGCGATTTCTGGCCACGCCACTGAGACCCGTCGTTAGACTGGAAAATAATACACAAATTCGTGACTTTTCTGTAGTTTTCGCTTACTTCCACATCTATTTTCTATTTTTGCGGTTAAGAGTCGGGTTTATTTTGTAAAGAGCAGAGAAAAAAAAAACGAATCTAAAGTCCTGAACAGTGTTATAGTTTCATCGGAACACCTCACGCAAATTAATATTTAGCCTAAGTCTACTTATTCCGTGTTATATACAGAAAACAAGTAATCGTATCATTACATAATAAAGCAAAACTTTCTCGATAACATCAGCAATGTGTTTTCAATATAAATTTATTTATATCACCTAACCCTTAAAAAACGGCCTTTTTCGAACTTTCAAAAGACTATAGAAAAAATATACCTTACTATAATCATAATAAAACGGTATAATTGATTTCATAATCCATCACAATTTTGTTCTGCAACATAATATAAATTACAGGGGGGGGGGGGTAAAACAGAATAGAGCCTGTCAGGAGAGAAAAAAAAAAACACTTTGGAATGGGGATCCGCAAATGTTTCGATTTGTGACGATATAATTAATCTTATCAATCATAATTGGCCCCATTCACTCGATAGCGAGAAAATGGTATTGAGTGGGCGTATAATTTTGTTCTGCAACATAATATAAATTACAGGGGGGGGGTAAAACAGAATAGAGCCTGTCAGGAGAGAAAAAAACACACTTTGGAATGGGGATCCGCAAATGTTTCGATTTGTGACGATATAATTAATCTTATCAATCATAATTGGCCCCATTCACTCGATAGCGAGAAAATGGTATTGAGTCGGCGTATAAAGAATCTTGTTAAGTGATTCAAACTAAGCCCACTCTGGAAACGTTAATGTTTCATTTCATGAAAATTATCTTACTTACAAGCGATAGTAAAAAGATTGGACATGAGTCGGCATGATGGAAGTTAAGTAAGTGATTAAAACTCGTTTCGCTCACATACTGAAAGCGTAATGACTTTCATGAATGTACATTTAAGCCCTCTGCCTTATCTATACTGGAATACAATTGACGATAATTTCCAAAGCGACAGAAATGATAATTGGATTTATGAGTGAAATAAATAACCGCATGATAACGAGGGGGATCCACTGTTTCGATCATCACCCGAATGCACGATATACAGAAAGCTGCGGCCATTAAATTAGGCCATGTATTAGCCAGGTTAGTGGAGGAAAAACGGAAAAAAAACATTACATTTCGGGGTTAAATATTAATATCACCATCTCATGGTAGTACAAAAGCCTATGACGTTGATACGGGGAAGGGAGGGGGGGTACACAGGAAGCGCGTGCCCCCCCCCCCCCCCCCCCCCCCCAATAATGTGACAAAATCAATACAAGACATACGGGGCAGTCTGTGAACAAAATAAAGAAATTCATGAGGTGGGACCCCAATAATTCGAGTGCCCCAAATCAGTCCGCGAAGACGAGCGGCTACGCCTTTGACAAAATTCATGGCGAAAATGACCAGGATATGTGAAAATATGAGTATCTATTATTTTGTATGAACGTGTTAGACATGTTACGCTTCTGTCTTTTATCTTCAAACGATTCCTATAATATGCATATTGTCTCCGAATCTAGGACATGCATATCATATGGCAGGGTTTTAGTTTTCGACATCTTAAGCCCGGCGCAGACAGAGCCGACTCGACCCGATCCGATTGGTTTAAATCAGGCTAGAGTTGGGCCCGGTCGGTCGAAGCAGATTTTTCGCGTTGAATCGGCCCCAACTGGCATCCGACTGTCTCTCGACTGGCAAAATGTGTGTCGCGAGGCACTGAAAACTGAGCCGATCGGAATGACAACCAGTCGAGTCGGCTCTGTCTGCGCCGGGCATAATATTAACTGTAGCTATTTAGCGTCATGAATACGTTCTTGTAAAATAAGTAGCGTTCCAAAGCTTCTAGATTTCAAAAACTATTGTTAGGTACATGTTTATACTGTAGTTCAATTCATGCAGACACGAATTTAAAACTACCATGACTTACAGGGATCTTAACATTTTGTTAACATTTTCCAAAATTGGTGACATGGTTGATCAAATGTGAACTTGTGTGATCTGATAATTCTGTCCACTAACAGTAATGTGTGAAGATTTCAATTGAAGTTATATGACCGAGTAATAGGCGAAATTGCAAAGTGATATTCACCGATTCATTGTACTGACTTTGTACACAGTTTATTACTTTCCAGTGGATAATTACAAATCCGAACACTTCAATCGTAAATATCTTTTAAACGAAAGGGAAAAAAAAAAAAACTTGTTCCACCTTTCTATTGGTTATACGAAAACAACAAGATATGAGAGAACCACTAAAGTTCTGAGTAAGTTTTGTGTGCATCTACGTCACATGCACATTTTAAAAATATACGAATGCGCATGGGATAGCTTTAAATTAACATGTGAATATCGGGCCTCCAATAATTACAATTAATGCGGAATGGAAATGTAGTAATATTTCAATGTTTAGACAATAGCTTCAGGAGAAAAAGCCAAATTAACCAACCGCGACATATTAATGATTAATGAGTTCTGGTAAGGAGAGTACAGTTTTAGTGAAACTGAATTTTAGTAACCAAAACCTGCATCATTACATTACAAACTAATAGTTATAACTAGAAAGGAACACAAAATTACCAATGACGTAGTAAAGATCATGTTATCATTCAAAAAGAGCCGTTAAAACGTAAGAGGGCGCTCTCTAAACACTCATCGGTTTCAATCATTTTGAATAAAATATTGTGCATGTGATGCTTTGTTGAAATAGTGATTAGATAGAGAAATAACCAACAACTATTTAAATACCTATTTTGTAACTTTTGAAAAGAGGAAGCATTTTTTGGAATTTGTAACGGCTGGTTCAAAATTCTCTAATAAACCCGGGGCCCCGGGTTTATTACAAATTGTTATATTTATGGTTATTTCAGCCGTTTCTGAACCGATTTTGATCAAACAAAGATGATTTTATTGTTTAAATATTATGCTCTTTCAAATTTTACACTCAGTTTGTCATTACCTCACAAACCAATTAAGTAGTCTAGCGCCCTCTCTACCAAAACTCAACTTTCCCTTTAACCAATAGTCGAAGACAGCCTACAAAACAATCACAACGCCCTTTTCAAATCATATACGTTGTTGTGTGGGTGCATTACTAAGAATTCTCCTCGAGGTATTATTCTCATCACTACTTTTGATTTTTAAAGGGTACTTGTATACAGTGGCTGAGTACCTGGAAAGATTTCCGCAGGGAACGCAAACAAAAATCCGGTTATTATTCTAAGTCTATAAGAACACACTTGAGGGGCCAGTGATCGATTAGTAATAACAAACAAACCTTTAAGAAGAAATCGCATCTTAAAACAGTTGATCACAATACAAATATTCACCTCCGAACTTGTGTTGGTGCATGTTCATCTTGAAGATGAAACGCCAATTCAGCTGAACTTTCATGCTAAAAAGCGCTTAGCGATCATATTGTTTATTAAGCACTATATACTGTATAATAACCTACATTTTATTGTTATGAAACAAACGAACAGACACTTCAGTATAACCACCCAAGAATGAAGTAATCAGTGTTGAAACGGTATGGTTATGGTTATCGGGGGGGGGGGGGGGGGGGGGCGGAGCACAAAGGGAGGGAGGAGGGGAGATTAAGGGATACCCCTATTTCAATTGGCATTGTGTTAACTATTATACAGGGGGGGGGGGGGAATTTCAACAGGAGGACTGCACTCTCTCCTCGCCCCCTTTTGAAAATCTGTGTCATTGTCATCATAATATTATTTTCATTGCTTATTATTGTGACACATCACCACATTTATAAGTCTATATATATATTACATGACTGTATATTATTGTATTCTCAATACACACGTCATTATGTTAGTATACCATAGAAGGGCGTCCGTAACCTCGCTTAATAATTTATTTCAAGAACACACTTACCTCGTGTAATACAATAACAAACAAACTCATCAACAGCCGAGCAAAAGAATGACCAGTTAAACTTATAGTGTGACACGCCATTCTTGTTATTTGCATCGTCATAAATATATATTCGATTTCGAGTACTTGGACATGGATAAGTGCACGTCTATCGACTAATAATAATAAACAAAACCCACCATCATACTCATGGCACTGTATTTATGATTATACTCTGCCTTGTTTTTATTCTCGAATCAAAGTAAGTCAGTAGCCGAGCTATTGAATCTAGCAGATCTTTCGTCTGTATGGGCTGAAATGACGAGTACATTACTTTTACAAGAAGCTAAATACTACATTAAAAAGGTGGGAGAGAGCGGGATCAGTATGTACATGCTAGGATGAACAAGAACAAAATAGGGGACATAATATAGAGGGCGAGGGTTTAATACAGGAGCGGGCAATAATTCATTAGCAACCTACTGGGCCTTAGGGTCCGCCAAAAATGAATTGTAAGAACATGTCATAGTCTTGTTCTTGAGTGATCGACCACTGAAAAGTACTATAACAATCCATGCAATTACCCACCAGTAAAAAGCAAGACATTTTAAAATGGATTTTACGGTCATTCGTTGCAGAAAGAGATACAATCGATTGTAAGTTACAATAATTTGAATTGTAAGTCAGAAAATTTGCGCGGTTCAACCAATCAGATTTAGTCACATGATGTGACATTTCAGCCGTTTCTGAACCGATTTTGATCAAATAAAGTTCATTCTGTCATTAAAATTGTATGCTCTTTCGGATTTGACACTCAGTTTTTCATTATCTCACAAACAAATATTTTGAGTAGCGCCTCTGTACTAAAACTCAGCTATCCCTTTAACGGCTTATTTATTTTTGTTCTCGATCCTCAAATAGACAACAACCCATTGTACGATTATTAATTCACGAAGAGTATCTGGGTGCCCGACTATCACTGTGTCGACCATGACAAGTTCAATTGGAGCGTTATCATCGAGTAATCATGGTAATGACACTCATCGCACCGTGAACACACTGTGAAAGCACTTTGTCATGGTGTGAACACAGAGTGCTCACAGTGTGGTTACGTGTGTTCATAGTGTGTTCACCTTGTCTGTTCACAGTGTGTTCATAGTGTGTTCACCTTGTCTGTTCACAGTGTATATCACATTGTGTTCATAGTGTGTTCACTTGTCTGTTCACAGTGTGTATTACAGTGTGTTCATAGTGTGTTCACCTTGTCTGTTCACAGTGTATATCACAGTGTGTTCATAGTGTGTTCACCTTGTCTGTTCACAGTGTATATCACAGTGTGTTCATAATGTGTTCACCTTGTCTGTTCACAGTGTATATCACAGTGTGTTCATAGTGTGTTCACTTGTCTGTTCACAGTGTGTATTACAGTGTGTTCACAGTGTGTTCACCTTGTCTGTTCACAGTGTGTATTACAGTGTACGTGTTCATAGCGTGTTCACCTTGTCTGTTCACAGTGTGTAGTACAGTGTGTTCCATAGTGTGTTCACCTTGTCTGTTCACAGTGTATATCACAGTGTGTTCATAGTGTGTTCACCTTGTCTGTTCACAGTGTGTATTACAGTGTGTTCACAGTGTGTTCACCTTGTCTGTTCACAGTGTGTATTACAGTGTACGTGTTCATAGCGTGTTCACCTTGTCTGTTCACAGTGTGTAGTACAGTGTGTTCCGTAGTGTGTTCACCTTGTCTGTTCACAGTGTATATCACAGTGTGTTCATAGTGTGTTCACCTTGTCTGTTCACAGTGTGTTTCACAGTGTGTTCATAGTGTGTTCACCTTGTCTGTTCACAGTGTGTTTCACAGTGTGTTCATAGTGTGTTCACCTTGTCTGTTCACAGTGTGTATTACAGTGTGTTCATAATGTGTTCACAGTGTGTTTACAGTGTGTATTACAGTGTGTTCATAGTGTGTTCACCTTGTCTGTTCACATTGTGTATCACAGTGTGTTCATAGTGTGTTCACCTTGTCTGTTCACAGTGTGTATTACAGTGTACGTGTTCATAGTGTGTTCACCTTGTCTGTTCACAGTGTGTATTACAGTGTACGTGATCATAGTGTGTTCACCTTGTCTGTTCACAGTGTGTATTACAGTGTACGTGCTCATAATGTGTTCACCTTGTCTGTTTACAGTGTGTATTACCGTGTTCGTGTAGTGTGTTCACTTTGTCTGTTCACAGTGTGTAGTACAGTGTGTTCCGTAGTGTGTTCACCTTGTCTGTTCACAGTGTGTATTACAGTGTGTCGTAGTGTGTTCACCTTGTCTGTTCACAGTGTATATCACAGTGTGTTCATAGTGTGTTCACCTTGTCTGTTCACAGTGTGTTTCACAGTGTGTTCATAGTGTGTTCACCTTGTCTGTTCACAGTGTGTATTACAGTGTGTTCATAATGTGTTCACAGTGTGTTCACAGTGTGTATTACAGTGTGTTCATAGTGTGTTCACCTTGTCTGTTCACATTGTGTATCACAGTGTGTTCATAGTGTGTTCACCTTGTCTGTTCACAGTGTATATCACAGTGTGTTCATAGTGTGTTCACCTTGTCTGTTCACAGTGTGTATTACAGTGTGTTCATAGTGTGTTCACCTTGTCTGTTCACAGTGTGTATTACAGTGTGTTCATAATGTGTTCACAGTGTGTTCACAGTGTGTATT
>JBAMJV010014191.1:0-32767 GCA_037951105.1 Echinarachnius parma
GCACAGTTTGACGACGCGGCGATCGAGTAAATTGCAGGCTAGGCGCCGGATATTTTCGATGACGATGATACAAAGTGAGAATGTGAGTATAGTTTGGTATATCATTATTCTTTTCTAGCTGTTACGAGGACTTGCCATATGCCCAAGCCCAAGGCCCGACACGGCTATGGCTGCATGAGCCATGTGCAAAGATTGCCACTGCATAGCCGGCCTACCTAGGGCCTAGACCGGCCATAATAGCATGCAAGCTAGCACTGCCACTGCACTCTGGAATTCACTGGCTGCCGTCAATAATGATAAGGCAGATATCTAGTGCATATAATAGCCTTGATTACGAAGTCCTGCCAGGCTTTGGGCCATAGCCGTGTCGAGTCTTGGGCTTGGGCATATGGCATGTCCTCGTAACAGCTGGAAAAGTATAATGATATACCAAACTAAACTCACATTCTCACTTTATATAATCGAAAATATCCGGCGCCTAGCCTGCAATTTACTCGATCGCCGCGTCGTCAAACTGTGCCTCGGCCTCGCTCTCGAATCTCGTCGATATCGTCGCGACGCATCAGATCACTATATGCGATATGCACGCACGCAATGAAACGTACCTGTGCAAGGCGCGGCGATTACGACTACCCCCCCCCCCCCCCCCCCCCCCGCTGACAGGATGTTATGAACCGCTAGGTCCTGGTCCTGTTGGAACCGGTCCTGGTCTAGGCTTCGAAAAAATATTACGACTAAGCCTACCCCCCCCCCCCCCCCCCCCCCCCCCCCCCCCCCCCCCCGCTGACAGGATTTTTTCAACTACTTGGTCCTGGTCTAGGTTCAACATTTTGGGACTGCAACATCACTGAATTTTATTATCACACACAAGTAATCAATACGTGTAGAAAGTTATTTTGCTAAAATCTATTCGTTAAAATCATTTCGCTATTTTTATAAAGGGGGACTTTCATTTGTTGTTGTTTTTATTACATGTTTGTCTTTTGTGTACGTATAATTTGCGTGTATGGGAGGGTATAACTAGCTACCATTGTGTCTGGGTGTGCATGCATTTGTCTAGCTGTGTCATTATCATCCTTTGATAAGTGTATGCGCTTTTCCTTACACCATACACGATACTTTAGTATATAATTGTACATTTTATTGTACATTATATATTGGTACATTCCATTGTATTAGTTTCACTAGCATTAGTTGCATCTAGTACACTGAGTAATGGTAGCATGCAGTGGCCGCACACATGTTTGTTTTTTTTCAAAGGGAAAGGAGAGGCTGTTATTTCGTCAGCCAAATTTCTTTGAGCGGGGGAGGGGGTGGGGGGGGGGGGGGGGGGGGGGGTTAGCTGTAGATATTTGGAGTGAATTAAAAACAGCCAAAACAGTATTTTTGGGGTACACCCCCCCCCCCTACCCGCCCCCATGGGTACGCCTATGAATGGTACATTTTGTTTCATTAATTTCACATAATCTATACGACATCTTCGCCCTGAACCAGCTATTTTGCCATTAGTCTCTTCTCAATGACAATTTACGTTATTTTTTAAAACGCCAGCGGCAATTTACGTGAGCTTTCGTAGATTGCATAATTATAGCAGGTCAACAAATTGTTGGGTCACGTTACCCTACACTTCGTAGATTTGGGTTACCTGTTTCACAAAAGGTACAGAACCTGAACGTTACGTGAACGTGACTGTTCGTAGATTTGGGTGACCTGTTTCACAAAAGGTACAGAACCTGAACGTGACGTGAACGCGACTGTTCGTACCAAGCCCGATAAGCTAGTTGGTTGATCAAATTACGATTTCGATGTCCGCTAGGCTTAACTGGTATTCACAAAAGGCCGATAGGCTAAATTCGCTATCGTAGTCAAGGCCTGGCCTAGCATGACAACCCATCTGTCTAAATTTCACAAGCATTTGGTATTCCACGACATTGTTAGTCGAAATGAGAACAATTACAACAATAGATCTGCGGTGCCGACTAAATGCATTGAAATCTATTTATGCCGGACGTTCTGAATAGAGCTTTGTTGGACTTACAACAAAGGCGTGAAGTTGAATGACGACCGAACACCCAGCTAATTTTTTTCTTATTCACCAAAGCCAGATAGGACAAAGTTTAGCGACACTGGACCAAAAATGTAGAGGTACTCTGATGTACCTCTAAATTGCTAGCAAGTAACAATCTGCCCGGTTTTTGTGTGTATATGCGTGTGGCGCGATCGTGAACATGGCAAGGAGAATATTCAAATAAGGGATATTAGAGATTTTTTATTATGATAGCGTGATGTTAGTTCAACATAGTTCCCCAAGTAACATACTTGTTCCGTGTTTGTCCTAGCATCTTTGTACTTTAGCAATAACATCTTTTATCAGCTTAAATTACATGTTTCTATCTGGAGAGTAATTTGCCTTTATTTGTCCTTTTTGTGACATATTAGCTTACTTTTGCAGTTCGGATTGATTTTATGTGATTTAAATTCTGTTTTGATGGATCTATCTATATAATACTATTTAATGCTATTTCGTTTCTTTTTTCACGGCAATTGAATAGTTTCCCTTGTCATGCTATCATATTATAAGCGTGGCGGAGCTTGATCGGAATGAGGAGGGAGATGTATTTGGTTTTACTTCATTGGGGTGGCTATGAAAACATGTGCTTATGCGTGATCCCCCCCCCCCCCCCGCCCCGAAAAAAAAACATCATTCCTACTCACGTTCATATCTACAGTAACACCCTTACCATGCTTACATGTACAATGTAGGAATTATAGCAAGCTTTTTGTTTTGGACACAAGTTACCGCCCTCCCCCCCCGTTTACCCCAGATAAGACAATTATGTTCTACTACCCCCCCTTACTGTATAACGTTGTAGAACACATAACAAAGTCAATAAGACGCTTTTATGATTGGAACAATAAGGAACAATTCGTTCATTCACACGTTCGAGTAAACTGCGCTTTTATGCGATGTCAAACAAACTTGCAACAGATGGAATGTTACCATGACAGCCACGATGAATACATTAGATCATCCGAGTTGTTAGCTTGTTATCGGTATGGTTAGCAGTGCTTCTTGAATTACGATTTAGCAACCCGCTACGAAGATTTTAAATGGCTATTGTATTACAGGGCTTAGACGCTCGTTGATTGGTCGATATGGTAAGGGCATAGACAGCGTGCAAAATCTACGCACATTACTAAAGACATATCTATGCACGTGTGTGTTGTGCACTGGTTTGTGAAAACAAAGGTGATCACCCAAGCGAGTCTTGTGAGTTCCCCGCTAGTTATCGTCCAAACTGGCATTTTGGCAAGGAGATAAGGCCTAGCTGACAGATAGGCTATCGGGCTTTTATGAATATGGCCACTGGGTAATAATGATAGTTTAAAATGCTAAATATATTTGAATGAATAGCTTTATCAAACTACCGATTTATTCAATATCACTATTTTTTGCACACAGATACAAATACAAATCGAACCAACAAGGTACAGGGGATCAGAGACATGTTGATTGTGGCTGTATTTGAACTAGCAACCTCTGGACGACTGCTCTCTACCAGCTGAGCCATCATACATACAAATATGTTATATTATTATGTAGGCCTGATTAAACTGTAAGCTATCACTCTTCCATAATTGATTGAGTATGGGATTAAAAGGGAATCTATGGAAAGGCAAATGCCCCATGCTTGAAGCTCAGGGTGTGCAATGAACAATGGAGCCACTTACGTATACAATGCCACCGCACAATACAATAGGCGTATTAATATTGTATGCACATGAACTTTGCATTTAAGGGGTAGCTTAAAGCACCCGACCACACGTTTGAATGCAAGTACTTTGCACAAGTTAACCTTTACCTTTGGATTAATCTGTTCGGGGTCTCCGGCCAGAACAATGCAGGTGTCATCCGTTGCTAGGGTCAGCGGGATGATGGCCTCTGTTTCTAGGGCTTGCGCTGCCTCGTCAATTACGATGTGCGTGAAGTATCCACGAAGAGTTGGGGTCTTAACCAAATGGATTGCCGTGTTTAGCGTGGCTACAACTAAGTTAGGCCCCGGGCAGCTTGTGTGAGCACCTTGCCTATTTTTGCTGCTACGAACCCAAGCTATGGATACAAAAACAAAATAAGCAAATGCTAAAATGCTGCTAAAAAAACACAGACATCAAGTGAGTGCGAGTATACAAGTCATCAATACATCACTGAAACCCTATGCGCGAAAATTTGGACTGACGACTATGTTTTCAAAATTTGTTTTATTGATCTTGTCCTACCTCATGTAAAACTATGTTTGTAAATGATAGGAAAGTCACAGATAATTTGCCTGAACTTTCCTCCTCTTCAGCTAAAGCAATAATAATCACTGTCGGTCACTTTAAAATGACCTTTAGAGGTCTGTCTTAGACATAAACAATATACATGCCAGATTATCAACCCTGAATGGGTTTCCGTTTATTCATATTTGTACCTTCCATTTCCTCATTTGTTGGCAGACGGAAGCCATCGGCTTCCATTAGACAGTATTTGAGGACCTCCTGTAAGGCACTCGGTCTGCGATAAGGAGAGTAGATCCTTAGCATCCTTGCTATGTCCGGCCTTGCCTCACAGAATGTGTGCAGATAATCCAGAATGTACAAGTCAGCAGCGCTGGATGAGAAAAAGAAATAGAATTAAAACATATATACCGTAGTGGCTAGAGAACCCGGACGGGGGGAGAACCCGGCCAAAAAATGGACAGGGCTACCTTTGAAATTAGATTTGCCGAGAATGCACTGAACATGCGACTCGAAACTTATATCAAACGATTTATCTGCATATTGCTCATAAAATACATGTATATTGCTGTTCTGTAGTCCTCCTGGTTATCCAGAAAATCGCTTGAAAGTCAGTCTTTAAACTCCAACATTTGTTATTTTTTATTTTATTCACGATAATTTGAGATTACAATTTTTATAATCTTTATTCTCGCTTTTGTAAATCTACGCTCAGTAGTTCATTTCGGTAGAAACTTACACCAATTGGACCGTAATATCGCGGTGCCTTCGCTGATAAAAAATTATCGCTCAACGGCAAAGCGGGTTTCCGCACGGCGCGATTTCATGCACGAAGGTTCAATTTATCGCAGTGCAGGAGAACCCGGACACCGCGCACGGTGCGTGTACAAAGTCAATGACGCACTGTGCTATCTGTGTTGTGTGTGACTGTCCGGGTTCTCTAGCACCCACGGTACATGTATTACAAATACTTTAATATTGCAAATTTTAAAAAAGTTCACCCCAAATATGGAAAATGTGCACTGTGTGTGGTGGATTGAGTACAGTATGTATCCAATGACCAGGGTAATAATAGTGATGCGCCTTGAGCGTCAAAGGACGGAATGTGCTCTATATAAGTAGCCACCATTATTATTTATTCATCATTATACTCAAGACTGTTTTGAGAACAGCCAAGTATAGATATGAATGTCTTGCTAATTATTATTTATATATTTGCAATGGAATTATTTCCATTCGAACAAAATTATTACAATCATAAAAGCAACAAAGATAAGATTGTGAATTCTCCCCTCCCGCCAAATAACGAATGTTAATGTCTAGCAATCCAAAGGTCTGGGGTTCTGATCCCTGGGATGCCCAATATACTTTGCTCATTTTCATTTACATCATATATTTCTCGTCAGTTTCCCTATGTTTGAAATAAATAATGAACTTGAGTAGAATACTCACTTCACCCCCCCCCCCCCTTGCCCCATCACCCCTTCATTTGATTTATCCCTCGCTACGGAGAGTCCCTTTAACCTGTTCACTACAAATTTGTGCAATCCCTGTAGATTTAATACAGGGCCTACCTCCTTCCTGTAGGCAATGAATTAAGTTTATACCTGTTGGAATGGGTACATATCAGGATTCTTGCATCCGTGTTGTTTATCAGGGTCCGTTGCACCGCCTCTGCAAGGGTGCGAGTCTTGCCAGTCCCAAACGGTCCGAAAATCAATGTTGGGCCGCTTCTTTGATTGGACGATCTGCCTCTTCCTCCTCCTCCTTGTAGTCCTCCTACTTCTCTTGCTCTTCTTCCTCCACCTCCTCCTTCTCCTCCTTGTCCTCCCCCTCCTTGTCCAGTACTAGATGACAGCCTACTTTCTCCATCATTGGTCCAGGAGCTGATGCAGCGAACAGCCTTCTCTTGCCACTTGTTCAGGCCCCCCTGACATTCATCATCATTAACCTCTGGGAACCTTGGAAGTGAATGGAAGTCAAGACAAGGCGATAGGCGTAAAGTGTCTCGCCCACTTGCGCGCACTTGACCTAATTTGACCTTTGACCTACTTATGTGACCTTTGACCCCAGAATATCATGGAGGCCAATGTAGGGCATCTACCAATCAAGTTTGGTTACAAACAGATGCAGGGTTGAAAAGTTATCAACCCTAATAGACTCTTGCAGGTAAAATTTCAAATTGACCCTCATTTGACCTTTGACCTACTTATTTGACCTTTGACCCCATAATATCATGGAGGCTAATGTAGGGCATCAACCAATCAAGTTTGGTTACAAACAGATGCAGGGTTGGAAAGTTATTCAAATTTGTGTAAGCGTCACTGACAGACGGACGGACAGACAAGACAGGCGGACGGACGCAATGTGGATCCCTTAGTCTCACAGAACAGGAGTTAATCCATAATTGTTTACACAAGAATCAAAGCCACTGGAGTAGAAACGATTCATAGGTCAAAGATCAGAGATAGAAAGTGTACACTGCAGTCTTATCAGCTGGTTTCTATGCCAACTAGAGCATGGCCACATGTTTTGAGAAAGAGATAAGAAAAAAAGTCTATTCTCAACTTACATGCAATAGCTAGTTCCTTGAAAGCATTCTGAAAGCCAAGACAGTATATTGTTATTGTCTACATCATATACACATTGTAGTGTAAGGATCAAATCATCACTTTAATTTTGCTCTGGCTAGAAAGAGAATGCATGTAACCATCACTATGCTGGCACAATTAATGACTACATCTGTCAGGGACATTCATCAAGATCTCTTGGATTTGGCACCTACTGTGATCGAGGGAATTTACACTTTGCTAAACATAATTGTTCATTGTAAGGCAATTTTATGTCTGTGAAATTATTTGTTACTTAAGAAATTGTAATGAGGCACAACGATAATTATTTTTCCCCCATCAAATGTTGATCTCTAAGATCTCTCTAAGTGCAGGTTTATGGTATGTACAGTAACACTTACATGTGTATAATGGCCACCCAAGGGAAATAATACAAGTGGCCATGCACTATAGACAGGTGACCTCTATAAGACAGGTTCCTGAACACTGTTTTATTCTGCAGGGGAACACTTTTGATGGCCACTATTGGCAGGTTGGATGCTATAGACAGGTCTGACTGTATTATGCATAACTTTGTCTGCAGGATTTTTTGTTTGTTTACTAATCTTGGCTGCTGAACATGGTTTGGCGATTGATAAACCTTGGTAACTGTAAGGCTTGGCGATCGACAAACCTTGGAAAGAGCAAGGTGTGGCAATCGGCAAACCTTGGTAAGAGCAAGGTTTGGCGATAGCCTAACATTAGAAGAGTAAGGTTTGGCGATCGACAAACCTTGGAAAAAGCAAGGATTGGCAATCAACAAACCTTGGAAAGAGCAAGGTTTGGCGATCACCAAACCTTGGAAAGAGTAAGGTTTGGCAATCGACAAACCTTTGAAAGAGTAAGGTTCGGCGATTGACAAACCTTGGAAAGAACAAAGTTTGGTTATCGCCAAACCTTGGAAAGAGTAAGGTTTGGTGATCGCCCAACCTTGGAAAGAGTAAGGTTTGGCAATCGACAAACCTTTGAAAGAGTAAGGTTTGGCAATCGACAAACCTTTGAAAGAGCAAGGTTTGGCGATCGACAAACCTTGGAAAGAGCAATGTTTGGTGATCGCCAAACCTTGGAAAGAGTAAGGTTTGGCAATCGCCAAATTTGTTGGAAGAGTAAGGTTTGGCGATCGACAAACCTTGGAAAGAGCAAGGTTTGGTGATCGCCAAACCTTGGAAAGAGTAAGGTTTGGCAATCGACAAAGCTTTGAAAGAGCAAGGTTTGGCGAACGACAAAGCTTGGAAAGAGCAAGGTTTGGAAATCGACAAACCTTGGAAAGAGCAAGGTTTGGCGATCGCCAAACCTTGGAAAGAGAAAGGTTTGGCAATCGACAAACCTTTGAAAGAGCAAGGTTTGGCGATAGACAAACCTTGGTAAGAACAAGGTTTGGCGATTGACAAACCTTTGCTGGACACTTGCAAGAACGTTGTTCTACTACGACAAAGGTAAGGACCATTTTTTCCTGTAACCCATGAAATTTGGTTCTATTTGAGTGAAAAAGTAATATTTTAGACCATCTAGAATTGCATGAAACGGTCCATTTTTTAGACTTTTTTGGAAAGTCTACTTTTTTGTTGGAATGGGCTTGTATCATTCAAAGAAATGTATCAATTTACAAGCATATCATGGACAATATAAATGCCACAAAATCTAGGCGGTGTATAAAAAAAGTGAACATGATACATGACATCATCAGTTGAGAAAGAAAAGGGCACTAAGCCACTTTTTGTACCTTGGAGATAATTATGTTTAAGTTTGGGAGCCTTGTAGAAACCCAACAAAGATCTTGTATGATCTGAAATTTTGAATCACACGGCTACGATCTACAAGAAACATGTATATGCAGAACTCAACTTAGACAATCAACTTAACACCCTTCTCACTCTCACCTGACGATGTTCAGTTTGCAGTTTCTAAATAAACCCTGATCAAACTTGACTTAGTTTGAACAAATTCACTGATCACACCAGAACCACATTGGCAATTTGTGTACAGCAGGTATTAAAATGAAGAAATCACCTGTTTTCCTGATTCCCTCGTGGCAGTACAACGTCCATGCAGGTCAAGTTGTCCAGGGCATGGTGCATGTAGAGGAAGCGCTCCCGGTCGACACAAAACTGGACCGTCGCCCGCACCTTGGCTGAAGGCACTTGACCCTTGCCGATTTGTGCTTCCAGACCCATTTCCTGGACACACCTTGGACTGAGCGTCACCACGACCATCTCCCTCTGGTAGCCACTGTCCTTACCCTCCCGCAGCACCCTGGCTTCGTAAGCGATGTCCGGAAAGTCATCAAACTTAATCAGGACGCTCTGGACGCTGTTGAGGACTATCTGAGAGGCATCGAGGTCAACATGGATTGGTAGGTCAAGCGGGATCTTGCCAAATAGGCTGCCTCCGTGGGCAAACAGCATTGACTCCAGCGTAATGCACTTCGTTACTTCCATGTCTATCCCAGAAGGCCTGATGTACCTGTAAAGAGTCAAAGTACAAGAGACGCTTGTCCAAATCCCCTGACATCTTTATTGGACATGTGCTATTTTTGTTTAAGTTATCTGTTGTAACATTAATACAGTGGCTGCATTATGTCTTCTTTAAAGGTCCCTAACTAATAACATGTACCTTTCAATTTAGTCAAGACTTCAGGGGTTAGTTTCATGAAAGGCTCTTCCCTATCTTTTTACACACCCTTGACAGAACTGGTACATTTATGACTGCAGTGTTACGCGAGAGCTCTTAGCTGAAACAACAATAAGCTCATTTTGATGACTACCCAAGTCAAGATTCCTATAGAAACCCATAGTAGGTCAATAGAACAATCATATGGGTCTCTATGGTCTCCTATGGGTCTCTATGGGTTTTTTATGGGACCCATAGACATTTTCCAGGTTGAAATTCCCATAGAATAAAAACCCATAGGAAACCTATCGGAATCCCTTAGGCTTAGTAACCCATAGAAACCCATTTTCCACATTCCCTATTGAAACCCATAGAAACCAATAGGCCTATGGGTTTCTATGGGTCTCCTATGGGTGTTGGTTCTATGGGAATTTCGACCTGGGTAAACAAGGAGTTTATGATAAAGACTACGGAATAGCCCGATTATATTGATAGTCCATAATTTCATACTGAGGAGCCATTTGTGAAACAGTTTATAACAACTAGGATAGCTGTCACATGTCTGCCAAACAGATACAGTATAAATCTACATGTACATATTGAACAAAGAGCTTTTCATGCATTGACCGGCCCCTAAATATGTGCAACTATAACTGACCTTGTGACCATGTCTCTGCATTCACGTTCCTCTTCATAGAGCATCCGGTGCATGAAGTCCCTGTAGCTGTCTCTGTTTAGACTCAGCACATCTCTCCCCTCCACTGTCTGCTCACCTCTGTTTGCGCTTGGGTCCGGGTATTCCTCCATCAATCTGAAACAAGTCAGGTTTGGTAATACTAATAGAGTGCTCGACACTAATTGGTGTCAGGCAAGTAAAATTGCTTGAAAAGACTATTTTGATTGCCCAATTGTGCAATAAACTAATATTTTTATTCAAACAAAAGAGATGAAGTTACGAAGCAAATCAAACTGTTTTTTAGACCTGGGCATCCATCCATGATCCATCCATCTGGGCCCATCCACGTTCCCATCTATCCATTTATCCATCCATTAAATCAATCAATCAATCAATCAATCAATCAATCAATCAATCCATCCCCCACCCCCCAAAAAAATCCAAATCTTTTCTTCTTTCAATTCACATAATGGTCTGGCAAGTGAAATGCACACAAAATCACGATTTCACATTTTGACTGCTTAAAAAGATGATGAATAGGAGAAATAAGAACATGATTTTTAAAGCATTCTAAGCTTTACACAGTAGGATTCAATGAGTTTCTGGAATAATTTCTGGAATAATTTATTCTTTGAAGGAGCTACAGCGTCTAGATGGCCTAATTTTCACAATTCTCTATATGTAATTTTTCCCGAAGAAAAAGAATTTGGCAGTCATTTCTCATGAAATCAATAAATTTTGGGGTAATTAGTGAATATCTAATTGTCCTGGGAACGCCCCTTTTAAATCGCCAAAATGTGACGTCATCTAAAGAATGGACTAATGAACTAAATTCTGTAGATGACGCGTCATGACGTAAGCCAATGAATTGTCAATCACATGTCGATCACGCTGCCGATTCAGGACCCTAAATATGGGGGGGGGGGGCGTAAACTGGCTGCTAAGTGAGATTTGGCATCAGAAAACTAGTCTTAAATCACTACTGTGTTTATTTTCATGGATTTTTTTGGCAGACCTATGTTTCAATTCATCAACTATGGAATAAGTGTCAAAGTATGTTGTATTCTTTAGGTCCTTTAACTGCTGACAGGAAAATATCACATTTTCATGATTATTGCAAGTATAAGAATATGTCGCAAATCAATGAAAACACATACATTAAACAAAAAAGTACACATTATTTTTTTCTATTTCTATTAAATTATGGTTGAATAAATGTAAATGGAATCACCTTTTCACCCATGCTGGCTTTCCTTCACATCTGACGATGGCTGTGTTTGTATCGTTCCATAGCTCGGCAGTCTGAACCACCTCTTCTGTGTAATCCTCAACCTCAGCAACAGAACCAATGATGACTGAAAGCTTCACAACCAAAACTGGTTCCTCTCCTGCAAAAACAGTGCCCAAAGAAGAAAAAAAATGGTTTTATTTTCATCTTAAAATACAATCACATGAGATGTTTAATTTATTCCATGCTCTCTGCAGTCTGAATGGGCTCTTGTAGACAATTCTGAACCTCAATCATCATCAGAACCAATGACTGATTCATTCCTCTCCTACAAGCGCATAGGAACGTACATTTTCAATGTGTTATGCGCTATACAAAAACAGCTCATTATTATTACCATACTGACAGGCGTAAATAAGGCCGCAGCTGCGTGAAGGCCACATCCCGACTTTGAGTGTCAGAATAAAAAAAATTAAAAAACAGGTGCAAACACGGGCAGAAAAATGACTGGAAAAATTATATCATTAGGTATGAATTTGGTACCACTCTATTACATCATAGAACTCTATGTCAAATCATGGGGGCTCTTTTGGGCAAATCTGGGGCTACATCCCCTTTAGCCAACTGTGTACTTTTTTCACTGTCCAAGAAGAAGGCAATCGCTATATATTAATTACTACCCTTTTCGGTGATAATCGTGAGTTAATATTCAATTTGGGAATATTTCATACAGTATTAATTTTGGCAAAATATTGGTGAGTTGTTGAATTGGCCTACAGTACTCTCCTTACAGGGAACCTGGTTTGCCAGGTCACCCGTCAGAAGCAAATACAATGGGAATGTGGAAAACTAGTTAAGTTTAAAAGAAATAGAATCGTGTAAATTTACCAAAGTCAAAGCTGAGCCAATTTTGTAAGTGGCCGCATCCATTAATTTGGCAAACTATCAGTGAGCTGTTCAAATTGCTCACAGTTACTCTCTTTACAGGGAAATTTTGTTTGCCAGGTCACCCATCAGAAGTAAATTCAATAGGAACGTGGACAACTAGGTTCGGTAAAAGGTTCAAGTATAAGGCAATCGATATATATTAAGCTAGAGGACGAAGAAGCTGTGTAAACTTACCAAAGTCAAAGACGAGCCATTGTTGGAAGCTGCCGCACCCAGCGGCACGGAAGTTAACGGAGACGCGGTAATCGTCTGCATTGTTCGCCCGTCTCAGCATCGAGCCTGGGCAGGTCTGTGGGAACGACTCATTTCTCGGCTTTGACAGGAAGAATCGAGGGCGGTGTTGATCGTACAACAGACCCACCCTCTTCAATGGCTTCTGACGGGTGGAAAAAAACATCACAGAGAAAAAAAGGTTATGAAATAACTACTTTGCAGATATTCATTCACATATTATCAATTTCCCTTTCCTGGTTCATTTTTTGTGATAAGAGACATGAAGACCTTGAGCAGTCTCTTAAAAAATCATCTTCAACACCAAAGGAGGAAATAATTACCTATTTTGAAGGAACAATTCAAAATTGTCATACCTCACATGGACAATGCCTGAGATTGTAAAGTGAAGCATGGTTAAAGTGAGGACTGTAAAGTGTCAGATATTGCCCAAAATGACATTTGAGACTTCAATCCTGTACCAAAATCATTGTAAGATATGTCTGAATGATGTGTGAAAGTTTCATTGAAAAAGAACACTGCTTTCCTGGTTGTTAACGCTTTTGAGCTAAATGATAGATATCGTCATACTAAAGGGGCATTTGAAAAAATCTTACCCTATTTTATTCTTCTCTTACAATAAGCTAAACACGGTAGAAGAGAAACTAGGAAGCTCCAAGTAATTTTCGTGGAGTTAGACACTTTACAGGCCTCACTTTAAGTTAGGCCGGGCATTAGGTGATGTTTTTTGTGCAACATTCAATGTGACCTTGACCGATAGGATTCCTTAAGTCCTGTTCAACATAGATGGTTCAATCTGGGGAAATTCTATGTTACCTCACTGGTTGAATGCACTGTAATCTCCCACTGGATTTCCCCGTCTTCAGGCGGGCTTTCTAGTCTCAGCTCCAGATCTTGGCTGCAGTCGGTTTCTATCCCAAACAACTCTTCTTTCACCTTGCGATTAAGACAGAAATGCAAGAACGGTGTTCTATTATTATTTCAAGCATAGGACAAGGAATATACAATACACATATAAATGAAAATTAGCATATAAAAAGTGTTTTCCAACGATTTGAACCGGAGACCTCCAGAACCAGCACAAGGGCTTTCTAGCTCAGTTGGTAGTTGGTAGACCTCCGGTCTCGGGTTCAAATCCTGGCAAAACCCTATTTTCTCTGCTCATGTTCATGTATAGTGTTCTTTTATATGCTGCAATTGATTTGGACTGTATAGCTATAAACAGCAGTGTACAATCATAAACACACATTTAAACTGAATCCACAAAATTAGCATTGTAAAATAAGAATTATATATTAATTAAAATGATGTTCTTTTAGTTATAGTTTAGCTGTTTAAGTTAGAATGTAAATTATTTAAAGTATTGTTTTAGTTTTTAGTTTTTAGTTTAAGGGGCTGCTGATATACAAGTTTCTACTTCATAGCTACCCCGGCATATGTACATGTATATGTTTAGGACTCACCATTACTGTATATGTATTATATTTTATGATGCCGAATAAATGTTAATTGAATATTGAAATCAACAGAAAAACAATCACAAGACACATGACAGAGTGGAGAGGCAAAAATGATTTGCATAACTTCTATTTTTACTATCCCTGTTACATTTCGGAGGTGTCTATTGTTTTACCTTTGTCTTGTAAATTTACCCATTAAAGACTGGTCCCCTAAAATGCTTGAGCTGTAAACTATGGAGATACGTGTCTTGTGTGTTATAACAAAGTCAAATCATATTCAATGGGTCAACATGTCAACATGATTTGGCAATTTATATTTTAATGACGTAGATATAGAAATTTAGCTCAAAATCATTTTCAGAATAAACCCCCAGAGATTTGGAAATAGAATAATTGAAATGAAATGAACTGGTGCGAAACATACCACTGCCTCCGGATCATCGGCGCTCTCGTGCTTGTTCGCCAGATCGTCCAACCACGAGAACAGCTTCTGCTCCTTGGCCTTCAGCAGCTTGGTCGCACGGTATTCTGTCCGCTCGCGCCACTCGTTGAGTTCATCCATGCTGTGTGCATAAATGCACTCGTTCTCCTCCACCGGCTTACCTGAGAAGAGGCACTGGTTTGTAAGATGCCTGAAATTTTTCAACAAAAGGTATGATGTAATTTTTCTGCTTCATTCAAACATTTAGATTCAAACCACATTTGTGAATTGCGATGAAATAGCTTGGCGCAACCTGCCGAGCTCATCCATGCTGTGTGAATTTGTTATCTTCCATTTGCTTCCATGAGAAGTGGCACTAGTTTGTAAGATGTCTGAAAAATTGTCAACAAAAGGAATAATTGATTGAACATACGGGCGCCCTGCCCTGAAATTGATACATAGATATGAGCGTTGTAGCAAGAGGGTGGCTCGGCTCGACCGTGGGTTCGAATCAACCGGTGGGGGCCGGATGGTAGGGGAGTGTCATGGCGACGTATCGTACGCTGGTTCGGTAGGCGGACCGAACCAGTGTCCCGTTGATTGGTTGGGTGCCCGTGTGCGCCGGCCAATCGACGCGGCCCGTTTTTGACCTATTGGGAACGTGCTCGCTTATGTGAGATTATGCGTTTGGAGCCACCGTAGAGCATAAATACCGATTGTCTATATTAGATTATATCATTTGACAAAGTGTTGCAGCGGCACACGAAACGTCATGATCTTTTAGATTCCTAGTTGACATACATTGCGAGACAAACGAATATCACTAGCGATATTATTTCCGAAAAGGAATAATGTAATTTTTTCTGTTTTATTCAAAAATTTTGATTCAAAACACATTTGTGAATTGCGATAAAATAGCTTGGCGCAACTTGCTGAGTTCATCCATGATGTGCGCATAAACGCACTCGTTCTCCTCCAAGGGCTTCTCTGAGAAGTGGCACTGGTTTGTAAGATGCCTGAAAATGGTCACCGAAAGGAATAATGTAATTTGTGCACTGTTACGATGGCAGATGTAGACGACACAGGAGGAACAAAGAAGGGTGATCAACTATTTAAAAGTGACTGTATAGTGTTTGAAATTGTACAATCCTGTTGGCATGGTGCCACTACAAATTAGCTTGGGCTACCAAATTTCATTGATGCTTGAGTCCATTGGCCAAAATGGGCATCAAAATTGAACAGAATTGTTCATGTTGGTCTTTGTTAGGAACGACCGGATTCAGGTTTTGGGCCACTAGAATTTGAGAAATCTAGTTTTTACTTGTATGACTATAGGCCACAATGCAAAGAAGATACTTTCATGGATTGTGTAGAGGACATGGGGAAACAAGGAAGGTTCATCGACTGAGAAGACTACTAACAAAAACAGTGGAATCAGGAAGAATGTTTCATAACAATCTAGACACTTACCCCTTGCAGAGTTGAAAGTGTCCTTCATTGATCAGTACGGGAGGCTTGCGGTGGTGCCAGACGACGTCAGCGTCGGACAAGATCCTGGCCCAGTGCTCGAGGGAGAGAATGTGAGTGTCGTAGGCCGTCTCAGAGCGGAAAGAGAGGCCGCAATCGGGACAGCAATGCTGACTATCACTAGCCACAAGGTGGTCTGCTGCTTGTCTCTGGACACTGCTGCTTCTCACTCGAGACTGCTCTTGTATCGCAATAACTTGCTGAAAGCTGTTCACTGTGAAGAGAGTACATGCACATGTATCCTCAATTCAATATAAACACAACACAAAAAGTAAGCTCCTCCCCCCCCCCCCCCCCCACCCCAAAACAAACAAAAAACATTTCTCAAGCAAGAATGTTTAAGAAATTATTGTCTGACGAAGTGACCCCGAGTACAAATAACTAATCAAAAGATATACAGTGGTACACATTTATTTTCAAAACCAATTTTTCAACCGTCTACAGCTAGAGGTAGGGGTGTACTATGAATCAGATCTCTGCAGCAAAACATCGGACTGCTGCAAAATTGGCAAGGTCCTATTAAAGTTAATTGCATCATAATCAGTCAAATCTAGCCCAAGAAATATTTCTTTACACCTTGCAGAGGAATCATATAAGACAAGACGGGGCGGGGGGGGGGGGGGGGGGGGGGGCATTTCCCTCTTTAGCCTATATTTATGGTTAAGAAATAGGGAAGAATGTAGAAAAAAGCACTTACTCTTGTGTTCATTTTGGTAGTTCCACAGGGCCAACTCTTCCATGCAATGCGGAAACATGCACTGACTTCCAAAGAAATCTCTCTGCTTGCATTTGTTTCCATGATGGCACAGCATCAGCTTGACCTCCGGCCGAAGTCGACGATGACGGGAATTCACCCTCAGCCACTGCTTGCCATCCAAAGAACGTACCACGGCTATGATGTGCGCCCCCCATGTGTGTCTCGGTCGCCCTGTGCAGTACGAGGGCTTATTGGGATCACGTTCCTGAACCCCAGACTGGTTTATCTTGAAGCAGTGTTCACAAGCCAACTACAAAATTAGATATTATATTCATTAAACTAAATTTATTTTTATTTATTTAATATGTTCTTCATTTCCAATACCGAATAACAATATACATGTAGAGAGGAAGGCACATGAAACTATATAACAAAGATATACTAAAATTATATAACAAATTGTATACAAATGAGAATAACTCAAAGTAATGAATATGATCAATGTTTGGAAATGGAGAGCATTGCTGAAAGACAATACAATTTGCTGCACTCTCAGCCATTATGGGACAGTGAAAAGAGATAAAAATAATAATTAAACATATGATTATATAATAAATTGTTAAATTAATTAATTGATTGCTTGATTCATTGTGTATTTCTATGCTACAGGGACCTGAACAAGTCATTGACAAGTAAAGGATAGGATGAAATGAAGAGAATCACCTTGAGGGTAAGTTTGAAAGGTCTGACGGAAGCTGGGTGTTGCAGACTGTCTGTAGGCCCGACAGGGGTAGACGAGTTTCCTGATGCTTGCAGATGCCCTTGACTTGGTGTTTTCCTCTTTACTGAAGTCCATTCAACAGGTGATTGGGAGGCAGTAGAGGGAGTTACGGAAGGCCTTTCAATTGTGAGCTCCTTGCAGTACTCCAACAGTTCTTTCCTCAGAATATCATGCTTTGCTTCCAGCCACCAGAGATCACTCTCCAGGTCACTGTGGGCAAACTGACAGGAGTCTCCCCTATCGCAGCCGCGAGGCTTCCCAAGATGCCAGCACAGACGGATCGGCTTGAACAGGCGCCTGAAGGGCCTCTCGCGAATCTTGGTGTAGCGTCTACCAGGCTTGAGGTGAACCAGGCACTCATTGCCATCCATGGGGTGTTGATTCTTTGAGGCACAGACGTCGGGGTTGCTGATCTTCTGGGGTCTACCACTGAAGCAGATCTCGCACAGGACTTGGAACTCTCCATCGTTGGAATCCAATAGACGCCGGACAGCATCCATCCTCGCACCATGGGAAGTCTGGCTGCCTATTGAATTCAGCGATGACGGCCCTCTTGACTTTTTGTTGGTGGCGCCGTGATTTGTGCGGTAAGTTGCACCACTGAAGGCACCTGATAGCAAATTGCCACTTCTGGCTCCCATCACTGGCCCTCTGGCATCAACCCCTCCAACTGCAGAAGGGATCTGGTCTCCAAGACTGATAGGGCTTAAGCCTGCAGGAGCAGACCTTGCAGAGTTATACTGATCTCTTCTTCCTCTGGGTGGCTTCTTTGCATTTGTGCAATGCGCATGCAAAGCACACTGGGAGGACTGGCTTTTTAGGAAGGCTATAATTTCTTCTCTCTGAAAGTTGTCCCGTCCCTCTGCATCCCAAATCTCCTTCTCTTCTCTGCTATGTGGGTAGATACATTCCATACCCTATGGGGCAAAATGAAAAATAAATAATTTGTTTATTATTTGCTATTTTATGATATTCATTTGTCTCGCAATGTATGGTCAACGAGGAATCTAAAGATCACAATGTTTCGTGCGCCACTGCAACACTTCGTCAGGTGATACAAATATGCTGTAAGCAAGGGTATTTATACCCTATGGCAGACGCAGTTCGCTTTCCTGCTTGAGCGTACGCTATTTGTTTATTCACTCAAATTAAAAAAAAAACATTTGTAAATGTTTTGCTTTCAGACGGCTGACTCATTTTAATTACAATCCGTATAAGTGACACCCTTAGGGGCAAAACAAATTGATAATTTGTAAATACCAACATTTGTGGTCATATTGCTTTTTGAGGCTTTACTGACCCATTTGTAATTACAATCCATACAACGAAGAGAAAAGATGAAATATTTCCAAGTGCTAGTGGAACCAGCAGTCAATTGTCTATGGTTTGTTGTCTACAGCAATGCTCCACATTAACTATGTTCTAGTGGCCTGAAAAATCAAAGAGGCAAACATGTTTTCTGTAAATAATGTTATCAATAAAACAGAATAAATTTGAATGTGTCTGTGGCATGCCGTACTTGTTTTTTTCATTGGAAAAACAAAATATGGCTGTTTAAAACATTATCGTACACATACTTTGAGAACAACATTGTGTTTTTTCAGATGGCTACAAAATATATTAGACTGTACCCGTTACCTTGCACTCTCGTTTTGTAATGAATTCCAGACAAAGTGTACGTCTAGCGTGATTTGGGCGAGGGCGGATGATGCCAAAAACTTCTTCACAGCCATTCGGTGGTGGCTGGCTTCCAAGCTCGCAGACAAGAAGATCCTTTGTGCACTTTTTACTGTGCGTAGGATTCTCATTGAGTCTAGATAATGTGAAATAATGTGAGTCAAACTGACATGTATCATTTCAAAACTGGGTGAAAATCAGCAATGATGAAGTCATGACCAATTTTTTTCAATAATTACATGTATCTATATTCTTCTTTGCACTCAAATGATGGAAACATATATACAATTCCTGCTTATTTCTGTTTTACTCTCTGTTTCCATCCCTGTTTACTGTAGTGTATGCACCTTGGCAAACCACATTGTCATGGAAACAGTATTGCCTCTAGTAAAATGGTCAAACATAAATCACTGCCCAGCGTTATTCTGTCTGGATTCCAAGCGAATGCGACGTGTGATGACGTGTGTTACTTAGTCGTACAACACGACATAGAAAATTCTCCAAATTAGCTTTCAATCAAAGTAAATGCCTAAATCATCCATTTACTTGTTCACTTTGCTATAAAATACAATGCCTAAATTACCATATACAAGATTCTTCTGTGGACTGGGCGAGATACCAGATTTCGCACTTACAAAAGAACCAATTGATATCTGTCTGACCATGGCATTGTATTCCCTTCTGATAAACATTGCTCCTATACAGTGTCAGTTCGCTGGTCAAGTAGACAAGTGTACAGTAGATCAGACTTTAATCTTTTGATACAGACGATTCATTTTGCACAAGGAGTGTAACACATATTATGTTCAAGCACATGAAATAGGCTTTCCTGACAACCAGGAAGACTAGTCTCTGAACATGTCTCACAGGACCCGTGTATTAAAAGGGATAGTAGTATTAAAGGGTTTGTAGTAAAGGGGTTAAAGGCTGCACTGATTACAATGTATTTCTCATACTCACCGATAGCTGAAGAAGCCAAACCGAGACGGATCCCCTCTGAAGCAAGTACTGCAAGCCAGCCGAGAGCGGTAGTTCCGGAAGAACTCTTGAGATCCCTCCGAGAGGTTACTCAGCTTTCCCATTCTTTTCCCTTCACTGTGCGATGTCGATGATGACTGCCTGGCTGATGTCAATGGGCCAACAGCCCCTTCCGGAGGGTTTGCGGTCGGCTGAGCCATAGCAGTATCGGTTCCACCTGCTTCCCTGTTATGCTTTTTATCTCGTCTTGATTTCTTTTTCGTTTTCTATTAAAACAGGAAAGAAATGGGCAAGTACAAAAAATAAAAAATACTGGGAATTAATTGAATTGCTTATCACTGGCGTAGAACTAACTAATCACTTACTGTATAATGTTTCGGGGATAAGGGGAGTGAATGCTGAAATTTTCACTTGCATTGAATAGACCGCTTCTGTAATGTATGCAAATAATATGCGTATGACATAAGACTCTCCGTTGGCAAGCTTAACAATAGTAACTAGGTCCGGCAAGCTAAGTAACATAGTTACTATTGTTAAGCTTGTCAACGGGGAGTCTGACGTCAGACGCATAATATTTGCAAACATTACAGAAGCGGTCTATTGCAGTGAATTCCTGTCTCTTTCATTCGTATATTTCTTATTGGGTTTCACTTATGCAATGACATTTTAAGAACAATTATGTAAGCTTCTTTAATAATGAAGAGATACACTGTTGATTGTATATAGACTATACAAGCATATACTTAAGAGAATAGAGAGTACCGATCTCGACTAGCACTTCCCGGGGGGGGGGGGGGGACACTCAAACTATTTTTTGACGGAGGTGTGCCTCACGGAACTCTGAAATGGGGGTCTTAAGACTTAAGAGCTGACTACAAGCAAAATCATATGGGTCTGTATGTGTCATAATCGGCTTAAGCATATCAATACACATCGAAATTGACACTAAACTAATTAAAATCGAGGAACTCAGTTAATTTTATATAAAAAAAGTAGCTTTTTGGCAGCCATCTTGGAAAATGGCCGCCATCTTGAATTATCGCTTGTCTATGTGTTTTTTTTCTAAAAAGTGTCCCTAAGGTAGTCTGCATACCAAGTATGTTGCTTGTATCAAACTTTGAACAATTTCCATATTGTACAATTATCTGCTCTGCTATATAGGCAGATAAGCTGGTGGCCACCAAAACAGGTTCGACAATATGTATACAAATTGAGATTGCGCTATACACACACCTGTAACTTTTTTCTGTTAGACGCATTTTTGTTTGAAGTTGCTGCTTGTAGGTGTTGAAGAGGAATCCAAGACTCATCCAACTCATTGCTATCCACCTCTTGCTGCACCGGCCCAATGATGTCTTCCAGTGTCTCTACCAACGCCCTCAGACCCCCATTCATGTATCCCTTTAACAGCACCTACAGAAAGAAAACAATAAAACCATATACCGTACATGTACCTGTATGTTAAAACAATAGTTTCAATGATACAAATCTTTATCAATTGTACTGGGGATTCCTTATATAAAACAAAACATGTGATCTGCGGCAAAATCAAAACAACAACAAAATGAATGCTAGGTAAACAAGGCGATAGCCGTAAAGTGTCTCGCCCACTTGCACACATTCATGCAACATTGGAACTCATTTGACCTTTGACCTACTTTGATCTTTGAACCCAGAATACCATGGAGGCTATTATAGGGCACCTACGTACAATCAAGTTTGGTTACAAACAGATCTTTGCAGGGTTGGAAAGTTATCAACCCTAATAGACTCTTACAGGTAAAACTTCACATTTGACCTTTGACCCCAGAATATCATGGAGGCCAATGTAGGGCATCTACCAATCAAATTTGGTTACAAACAGATGGAGGGTTGGAAAGTTGTTCAAATTTTTGTAAGCATCACGACGGACGCAATTTGGATCCCTTAGTCTCCCCTCCACCTACGGTGGGCTCAACAAAAAGGGACTTTCGGGAGATACTGATCACTGTGTGTAATTTTGTAAGAATAATATACATTTGTTACGTTGTTCCCTTTGATAAATTTATATGGAAATACATGTAGTATGCACACTGGCGTAGCGACAGGGGGGCCTCTTGCCCCCCCCCCCCCCCCGCCAATAATTTGAAGAAAAAAAACAATAGAAGTTTTTACAATGCTATCAAGTCAAAACATCTAATGAGATACCGGTACCTTTTCTAGTTGCCTCATGCTGGCTGCAATTCTTCTGTACTTCCTCAGCTTGCTCAGACACCCCAAATCTTGACTGTCTTTACGATAACGCACCAATGCAATCTGCACATTCAGTACCAGCTTCAGAGCAGTCTTGCCTGGCACTACATCAGGAACTGTAATGTAGCGTGAACAAAAGTATTGTTCCAATTCGTTCGTTTGTTCATTTATTCTCCCAAAATAATTCAAAACAAATAGAATACATTAAAAGCTCGTCTATAAGATTTAAATATGAGGTTAAAATGGTGAAATAAATTATCTGAAATGCAGAGTAGTAAAGTCTTTGACAATTTGAAAGGAGACAGTTTAGATCATTAATTCTCAACTAATTCCAGCCATATAAACCTTTACCCTTTACCCCCCGACAGGGGCTTAATAGCGGTACCCTTCTCCCCACCTTTCTAAGGGTAAATGGGGGTCTAAAGGAAATATTTAGATTAAGGCAGTTTAGCACTCTAAAGATGCGGTTTTAAAGAAGACTATTGTATCAATTTCCACATAATGAATGCAAAAGGTCAATGTCCCTTCTTTTTAATAATAATAATAATGAAACAATTTTTATATAGCGCATAACACATAAGGAAAATTGCATGTCTCTATGCGCTTTACAGAACAGAATACAAAAGGAATGGAATTGTGTACTGGGTTCATAATTGTTCAATTTTACGACATGTACGAAGTGTTAAATAAATGTGTTTTCAAGCTCGTTCTAAACTTTTCAT
Source organism: Echinarachnius parma (assembly GCA_037951105.1). Taxonomy (NCBI): domain Eukaryota; kingdom Metazoa; phylum Echinodermata; class Echinoidea; order Clypeasteroida; family Echinarachniidae; genus Echinarachnius; species Echinarachnius parma. The sequence continues at coordinate 23,076 of JBAMJV010014191.1, forward strand.
ATGTATCTATATTTCTAATATGTTCAGGCAAGTTATTTCATAATACATTTTTAATGTTATTTCATATTTCTGCATCTCAAATACAGTATTCTCCGCTTAATGGGGTTGTGTTTTGCAAGGGATATTAAACCCTTTTAACAGGAGTACCCCTTTAAGTGGTGGAAATTTCCTGAAGATACATCAGAATTGTTTGTTCAAATCTTACTCGTTTAACAGGAGTACCCCTTTAAATGTTACCCCATTATTAAAGCGGAGATGCAAAAGGCTATATTTTGTGAGTATACATACTTATAAACAATAACTTACCTTTTACAATGCTCTCCTGTCCTTTATCAAGGCGTCCCTGTAGTAAACAGGAACAAAATAGGATTTACTAGTTATCCTGATGCAGAGGCAAACTTCAATACGTACACGAGGTGCAATGTTGTATGACCGGGGGGGGGGGGGGGGGGGACGACACTCATGTATAATGTAAGACGGGTATGTGCCGCTTAAAAGAACCCCGTTTTCACACCCGATTGCCGCTCTAAAGATACCCGATTTTCAAAAATCGTCGCTCCATAGACCCCCGGAATGACTTGGCTAGGTAGTTGAGTAGCGTCAGATCCATTATTCTTCTTCTAGTCAGCTCATTTGACAACCATTTGAGAGTTTCCGTAGGTCTTTGGTATCTCCAAGTCTATGTATTTTTAAGTCTGCTCCTTAGACCCCTTAACTCCTGTTTCAGGTTATTTGTAGCTCTAAAGACCCTATATTTTTTGCTTGTAGTCAGCTCTTAAGACCCCCATTTCAGTCGAGTTCCGTGTGGCACACCCCCGTCAAAAAATAATTTGAGTGCAAATAATCCGATACACGGAGATTTACGGTATGCCACCCATCACCTAGATGCATAGTGTGGGAAGGGAGAGGGGGGGGGGGGGGGGGGGGGGGTGTCCCTCTAACACAGCTTAAACCAAATGCCATAATATTTGTAACATGCAAGACAGTATTTCAACTTGGCAGTGCTTATAAATAAATATTAAATTAATGAAAACCTCTCTAATTATTCATTATTTTAATTTTTAGGCCTGGGCCTGAGATTTTCAAAGATCAGCATGAGAAAGGGGTTAAATGCGCGAGTCTCACAATTGCATAATAGTTGGCAGAACAGCCTCTAAGCGCATTATTATCCCTGGTCATTTGGTACAGTTCAGACCCGTACAATTATCTTGCACACATTCTCAACTCCCCGGGGAGCATACTAGCGGCGGGCAACCTGTGCACCATGCTAATTTTCACCAGACCAGGTACCCATTTATACACCTGGGTAGAGAGCAGTAATGTGTAATGTGGATCACAAAGGAGTGATTCAAGTATTAGTTAGAACATATATATATATAAGCGAAAAGTGAACTAATACATACAGCTTTAGTTTCTTCCAATATTTAAATAATGCAAAGAATAATCATAAATGATTGAGAAAGAAGAATGATAGGTGTAGCTTAATAAGCATTGTTTCTCCCTTTAATCCTCCAAATGAAAAAAGGCACTGGTCGAAAAATTGGTCTCCGCCAGGACTCGAACCCTAGGTCTCCAGCTTGGAACGCTGACGCCTTAACCACTAGGCCACGGGGACCGTGTGATTGAAGACAGATCCGAATTCAGGTCATATGTCTATATAATATATATCTATATATCTATATATCTATATAATATATCTATATGTCCCAATAGAAACAGACTAACAGTAACAGTTTTTTCCTTGCGCTATGCTTTCTATCTATCAAATTTAACCAAAATCAATGTGCATGATTTACATCTGACAAAAAATTTCACTTTTTCACTAGACCTGTAAATAGTGTTCTTTTTCCATATCGCTATATATCATTCAGAAGAATCTTACAATATAATATGATTGAAGCAATAAGATATCACTTTCAAAAAATCTTACAAAGTTAATGGATCACTAACACAGCTTAAACCAAATGCCATATTATTTGTAACATGCAAGACAGTATTTCAACTTGGCAGTGATTATAAATGAATATTAAATTAATGAAAACCTCTATAATTATTCATTATTTTAATTTTTAGGCCTGGGCGTGAGATTTTCAAAGATCAGCATGAGAAAGGGGTTAAATGCGCGAGTCTCACAATTGCATAATAGTTGGCAGAACAGCCTCTAAGCGCATTATTATCCCTGGTCATTTGGTACAGTTCAGACCCGTACAATTATCTTGCACACATTCTCAACTCCCCGGGGAGCATACTAGCGGCGGGCAACCTGTGCACCATGCTAATTTTCACCAGACCAGGTACCCATTTATACACCTGGGTAGAGAGCAGTAATGTGGATTAATTGTCTTGCTGAAGGACAAATGCAGTGGGCTGGGTTCGAACTCTCGATCTCATGAGATGATTGGAAAGCGCGCGCTCTACCAATCTCGGCACACCACTTCCACCTGAATGTAGTATCTTTTCTGAAAGTCACACTCTTCACACACCATATACAGGGTGGCCCACAAATAACGGAACGGGGTACTTGCCATACTAAAGACTCATGATGCCCGCCATACTGCATCGAGTAACGATAAACCGTGCGCCATTGTGAGTGTGCGTTCAGCTGTGTATAGAGAAGAAAGGGTACTAACAATGGCGCACGCATTGAACGTTACTAGTTGCTATGACGGGCATCATGTGTCTTCATTATAGCAAGCACCCCGTTCCGTTATTTCTGGGCCACTCTGTATAGTTATTTAAGTCGCTGCACCAAAATGGTAAAATACAGAACTTAAAGGGAACCATCACGGTCACCCCAAAATATATTTATGACAATTAAAGTTTAGTTTTAGTTGGCCATACCCTCAAACATTTCATAATTTGAAAACTCATCACCATATTTAATTATGTGTTCATGAGTTTGTAGAAGAAGACAATATAACTACATTAGTCTATTTTTGCAGACCCATTAATATTTATTCGCAGTAGTTTTGATTATAAAGTTTGACAAATATTTTCGGAGACGTGTATTTCTATGGTTACTGGTGGAATGGAACAGAAAAACAATCGCTCTGATATCAATGGATTATTCCGGTGTGTTTAATAGTTCCCTATAAATTATCTGATACTCACAAGATGGAGACTTGCTTCAGCATGTAAAAAGTAGAATGACTCCTGCATCTTCTCTATAGCTGGCCTGATGTGAGCCTCTTCTCTCCTAATCATCTTGTGGCTCAAGCCAATGGCGTGGTCAAATTGCCCATAAGCAACGTTCCATTTCTCTTGCTCCATCAAACGAATACCTTTTTCCCGCATGTCTTCTAAGCATCTTAGAAGACCTTTCTGTGGTGACAAAAAAGTGAGGTAGGGTATTTTAAACAAAATCAGTCCAAAGCAAAATTGAGTTGTTTGTGATCATGATCCTTTGTTTGCAAATTCAGTGAAATTATTTGCACGTCTTACATACTGCACACATTTTTTTTTCCAGCTGATCCATCATATTAACACAACAATAAATTGCATAAACATTTCCATTTCCTTTATGAGTGTATGCAATATTTCTCCAAATTTTGTGTTATTGTCATTTTCTAGTTAAGAATATTTGTGTATAACTTTCGAGAATTTTACCTTCTTTGGTAGTTTCTAATCTATTTTCTATATATCTATAAAATATGTCTATATAATATATATCTATATATCTATATATCTATATAATATATCTATATGTCCCAATAGAAACAGACTAACAGTAACAGTTTTTTCCTTGCGCTATGCTTTCTATCTATCAAATTTAACCAAAATCAATGTGCATGATTTACATCTGACAACAAATTTCACTTTTTCACTAGACCTGTAAATAGTGTTCTTTTTCCATATCGCTATATATCATTCAGAAGAATCTTACAATATAATATGATTGAAGCAATAAGATATCACTTTCAAAAAATCTTACAAAGTTAATGGATCACTTTACAAAATTATGAGGTCTGGTATTGAATTCAATACTTAGATTAAGTAAGATTTTTTTTGTTTTGGTTGTAGTCCTATTTAATCCAGGTTAGCCTGTTCAGTGCTCTTTGCTCTGTTCTCCCAGAGGGACCTGCATCTAATATTATTATTTATAGCTCGGCCATTAGATACACTTCCGCACTATATTGTGCACTCTCTCCACTCCCTGAGGAACATTCCAGCAGGTGCTACTTTATAGTGCACTCATGCTTTTTACACACACTCATTCATGCCAAGTACCCATATTGCACCTGGGCGAAGAGCAGCAATGTGGATAAAATGCCTTGCTGAAGGACACTAGTGCTGTATTGGCGGCAACGATCTGGGTCCAAACCCGACTCCCGTGCTTTGCTTATAACTCATATTAAAATCTTTGTTTATTGCAAATTCGCTTACATCTGCTTCAGCAACAAATTTTCTTCTACACTTTTTTGTTATTGTCAACCACACGATGACGAGTGTGCAACTTACATGTCCTGTACTTACTTGGACATTTACAAATTGTGACTTTTGGGCTTACTCCTTCCGGAGTGGAGCCGATTCGTTGGTATTTTGTTTAAGCTTTTAAATTGAATAGTAAAAAAAAAATGCAAATGCAATATTTGAAGCCATTATGGCATCAACATTTTAGTAGGAGTTTCAGTTGATGAATTAATCAAATCTCAGTTTTGGCTAAATAACTAACTGAAGCTAAATTTTGACTTACATGCATAAAGTATGGAATTGAGTGACTAGCCCAGGTTTCCATTGTAATGGGACACATTGTAGTGTAACATTCAAATTAGTTCATAAGAGAACGTACCTGACGCTGTGCCGGACTTTGAGATATTTTCCGTCTGTAATAAAGAACAAATACAAACATCAAACTTACATTATCTGCACTCTGGCCGCCACTTCTGGCAATACAAATATAACAATTGACAAGTGCTGTTTATACTACACATGTATGCTAAATACCGTATTGGATAAATAATTGGATATATTGTTCTTATTTTCCCCCAAAAATGAAGTGATTGTCCTATGTTGCATTAACACCATCCCCAAGGAAAATGGAGTACAAAATGCGAATTGACGCTACACAATTTCTTCATATGTTTAACCCATTTACTTTGCATTGGGAAAGAATGCTTGTGATTATATTATGGACCGGGTGAGGTACCATATTGGGAGCACACACACAAAAAATGATAGATATGGCTGACAATGGCATTGTATTCCCTTCTATCCAACCTAGCTCATAATACAGTGTAAGTTCGCTAGTCAACTATCATGCACAATAGAGGCGATCGATATAGGATCATCGAAGGGAAAATCTGGCTTGAGAGCGATAAATGTTTTGTTTATGTTTGTATATATATATATGAAATTTACCCAGGAATCCAATACATCTACAGTACTTACTAAACTTGTAATAAAATGTTAAGTACCGGTAGACAATTTTAGTGGAAAAAAATCATATCTAGGCGAATGTAGATCAGACTTAAATTTTTTTAAATAGCTAGACCATTTAATAATTTGGCACAAGAAGGGCAAAATATATAATTTTCAAGCAAATTAAATATTTAGGCTTTCCTCAGAATCGGGAAAACTCGTCTCTGAACACATCTCATGGGAACCATGAAAAATCAGTTCCTGTTTTGATGGGGATTTTTAAACTTAATCATTACTTAAACAAAACATTTTTTATTGGAATATAAGAAAGAAACCTTTAGAAACAATTTTTTAAACATTTGAATGACAATATGTAAACAACATTAACGATAAGTATTAGAAAGTAAATATTTACCATTATTATTAACCAAGTAAACAAAAGACAACTTATTCAAAATTGAAAATGTCCTGCAAATGTCCTGCCTCATAAATCCATAAATAGACCTGTTCATTTGATTGGTATACATGTCAACATGTCCAATTAGAATTCATAATATTAAACCCAACCATGTTTTACAATAATGTGAATTTGAAGAAAAAAACACAAAAATTGACAATATATTACTTACATTTGATTGGTCATGGTTATTAATTGTCCTCACTCATAATCCAGAACCATTTTCCTTCCGAGCTACTTGACGTGTCTTCAATAAAGAGAATCTTGAAGCTGCTTCTTTGTTAGCCGATGCCTGGAATATATGTGATAATAAAAACACTTGATATTACAATCAAAACATCTTATAATACTGACATGGGCATCTGTAATTCATTCACACAGGAAACTAAACCCATGCAATACAAAAGTAAGCCCCCCCCCCCCCTCCCCCCCCCCCGCTTGGCAACTCATCTTAAAGTTTGTCAAGCATGGGGATGGTACGCCGCGGATTGCAATTAGGGTTCATGTGTGAACTGAACTGCATAGCACCGCACATTGATCTTTATCTAACTTCTGTACCTTTTGTCTTTAAAATATTCTTCAGGGATGCCAGTCAGGATTCATCTGTGGGTCTGAAATTAATCGAACATCATCTACTTTGTACACAAAATGGGCCTGAACTATGACCTGAAAATTAAGTGCCAGGGCCTGAAATCAGGCTTTTGCCTGAAAAATGGTATCCCTGATTCTTTTTAATAGAACTTTCAGTAAATTATGTGTACAAATTATACCTGTAATCATTACTTCATGGTACACTGCACACACACATTAAGACAATCAATGACCAATACAATACAAAATTCTCAAAAGTAAGTTCATCAACGCAATTGCAGTTATATTTAGAATGTCTGGTATTACTTTTAAATAATTTATAAAATATGGTGTTTTCTGTTTACAAATTACATCTCTATAGTCATTTTAATGTTGATGTTATGTATTGTTTTCTGTTTTTTACAGTATTTGATTATGTTAGTATTTTCTTCATGTGAAAAATGGACCAATACATAGAGCTTCGGCACTATTATTGCTTCCTTTCCAATCTAACAACGGTGAAGTACCCCAGGCACTAACATCTATGTTTGTGAAGAAATAATCAAGTACTAATTATCGTACAAGACAGGCTGCTTTTTATCATTTATCATCAGTTACCACTCAACTTAGAAATAATACGCTTGCATTTACCGGCCCAAGGTATTGGAACTCTTTAAATTGTTCCGCTGTTAGACTTAGACAGGCCGTCAGCCTATCTGTATTTATTAGCGTAAGCTGAAATCCATTTTACTTGCCAATTATTATGAACCTTTATTATTATACAAATTATTAAAAAAAATACACTGCTATACTGTATACATTTATGTAGCCAATAAATCTAACTTATAGCCACCAAATCTGACCTATAGCCACTAAATCTGACCTATAGCCACTAATCTGACCTATAGCCACCAAATTAGGGTTATGGTTAGGGTTAGGTTATGTATACAGTATAGCAGAGGTGGGGCCTAATACACGATTATGCCCAAACGGCTTACCATTTGTGCGATCCCGCCCGACATGCGATCGAGACCGATCTAGGCGGTGCTCACTGTGCGAATCTGCTTGCGAGTTTGCCCGATCGAAGCCGGAGGTCGCCAGATTTTTCAACATGTCCAAAACCTGGCGACCGCAACCGACACCACCCTTGCGGACGCGAGTTACAGCGATCTGGGGTGCCCACTTTGCGACTTAACCACAGATCTCAGGGGATCGCTCCTATTCGGGCAAGATCGCTAGGCGCAGATCGCAAAGTGGGCACTGGGTTTATTAAAAAAACTCACAAAGCGCATTATGATGTCAAGACAAGCAAGAGCGAACAATACCTGGCTGTAATCCTCAACCATGCACGCATGCGTGGAAATAGGGACAATAGGAAGTCGCCGTGAAATCGCATAGTGGGCACCGAAAAGATCGCGTACGCAATGAGATCGGGCTGACTCGCGGCGAACTGGTGCGATTCACACCGATCCGAGATCGCTAGCAACTCGGGCTAGATCGCAAGCGCAGATCGCCTAGTGGGCACTAGGCTTAAGGGGTTAATGCAGTATTATATGCAGTTAACCCCTTGTCTTGTAGGGGTGGTACCGTCCACTGTCTTGAGTGGACCATGATTTACTTTGTAATTGTAGATGTGCATTGTAATTGTAGATGCATGTGATTGTGAGTATAATAATGTCACATTGTTGAGAATTTATAGTAGACCTACAATCTACAAGCATTGCACTTTTTAGTAGACCTCCTTTTTCCAATACCCATCTTAATTGTAAACTTGTATCTTGTTTGTTGTTGGAAATAAACGATCATTCATTCATTCATTCATTCATACCAGACCAGACACAGATTAAAGTACAAAAATAGCTTGGTTTGAATTTAAACTCTTCTAATACATTACCATGCTTTTCCCCTTCAGGAACTAAGAGTAAGAATGACACCAAATCTTCCTCTAAAACATAAATTGATCTCCATTCTACCGAATTCATTATCTCAGGAATATAGCTGATGTTCATGCCGATGCCGATGGTATAAATAATGTTGCCATGTGTGACTTTGTACCCAAATACCGCGTTGTAATACCGCGTATACCGTAGCAGACGATGATTTTGCATGCGCTTAACTATAATATAGTGTGGCCCCCGCCAAAAAAAAAAAAAAAAAAACGGAACGGGGCACTTCCCAAAGTAATTAAGTAACAACATGATCTTTGTCCAGCGGATTGCTCGCGTGTTCAATGGTATAACGGACAGTAAGTGCGATTCATCAGGCACCGACTTGGTAAAATTTGACAAAAATGGGAACCTGACAATAATAATATTATTATACTGTATTAGGCCTACTCGATCACAGCGCCCTAAAACAAAAACTACAAGACCAAAATGACTGTTCTTTGTATCATTTTTCATCTATAATCCGATGGACATAATCATGTTGTTACTATATTTTGGGAAGTGCCCCGTTCCGTGTTTTTTGGGGCCACCCTGTATAGTGGCCAAAAAATAGGGTGTTGACTGCATTTTGGGGTACGATTGCTGTTTCACTACTTCAAGGATCAAATGAAAAAAAATTCATCCAAAGAGACACTCTGTATCTATGCAAATTAGGCCTATCCCTGATAGCAAAGACTGGTAAAATTGACGTCTTATTTACGTCTATTTAAGTCGTGTACGTCGTCTTAAAGACGTCGTAAGTTGACGTCAAAAAGTGAAGATTTTGCACCCGTGTTTTACGTCATATAGACGTCATATTTTGACGTGGTAATGACGTCTTTTTGTCTTAAAAAGACGTCTTTAAGACGTCATTTTTACGACGTCCTTATGACAAAAATTAATTGTGAAAAAATGGTCTTTAAAAGACGTCATTATGACATCTTCTACGACACAAATTATCATGTCAAAAATGGTCTTGAAAAGACGTCACAATGACGTCATTATGACATCTTCTATATGACATACGACGTGTTAACCAGTTTACGACCAAATTAAGACGTCTTAAAGACGTCAGTCTGCTATCAGGTATTATCCATAATTTATGCAAATGTATTAATGGAATGGGATATTCTATGAAAATTGTGTTTTTATTGAGATATTTGAAGGAGAAACATTTGAAAAAAGATGACTAGTATATCAAGGCCAGTGGATCAGTCTAGAAGGACCGTCTAACCCCTCAAATTCAAGATCCACCGGCAGCAATGTTAAAATTCGCACATTTTGTGTTATTGAACTCCATAATAATCTGTATGATATGTCTAGTAAAAATATTTACTGGGATGTCAAAATTAATTGTTGACTCATCCTTGGAACAAACTAAG
>JBAMJV010014192.1:0-24792 GCA_037951105.1 Echinarachnius parma
ACTTTACCCCATTTAGAGTCCGTTATTCCTGACTATCCCCCCTGCTTTTAGAAGATACAAACTACATTGCAGGTTTATACAGTCTGAGAGTTTGTACCTTTTCTGAGGATCTGTTCCTGGGCCAGGGCCAGGGCCAGGGCCAGGGTTGGTCTCAACATCTCCCGCCCTCATGAGGTTGATTGTGGACAGGTAGAGCTTCCACAGATGTTCACTATGATGGTTCACCAGGGATGAACAGGGTGGCTTTGCAGCAGCCATCTATGAAGGAACAAAAGAAGCTACTGTAATTCATTATACTAGCTGTACCCGCAGAAATCCACAGGTTTTTGTGAGAGAAAGGCAATGACGACATAACAACACTTTAAAACTTGACTATCCCTATGGTCATCATTGAAATAGTAATAGGTCAAAATAGACGCGGGCGGTAGTTAAAACCCCACCCCACAACCCGTCGGTCCCCCGTCCGACGATACATCCAGCCAATGCATTATATAGTAAACAAATATACCATGCACTGAGAGCTCTAGAGTTGAAATTATTTATTCCAAGGTGGCTCGAAATAGTGCATGATATATTTTTTGTATATTCTTTGCATAAATATAATCATCACACAAATAAATGATTTCAATTAAATGAAAGTATTAATTAAAGGAAAACAAACCATTTATCATATGGAACCATCACTGCACTAACTATGTTCTGTTTGTGACACTGACCCCCTTTTCACTATAGTCCTAGCGCATTTCCATTCATGGCAACACGCGCCCAAATGCAAAACGCGCGCATCAAAGTGAATAATTAACCCGCTTTACATACACATGTGTAATTGAATGGGGAAAATAGTTATTTGTACATTGCACATACAGCTAGTGCAGTGCAGTGCACCACTGCAATTTAATTGTTGAATGACGAATTACTGTCACAACCATGGAAGGACAACGATGCAAAATGTGCACCATTTTCTGAGTTTTCAAATTTGAATACCGCCATGTTATACATGAAATGCATCTCTAGAATATTCTTTGAGAGTCAATATAGGGCCTAAATTTTCGATCCTAGCAGAATCTTCCTCAGACCAAGGAGTTACCATCGATGGAGTCACAACTGTCACTAATCCCTGTCTTTATTCTAAAGGCGAACAAAAGGAGAAGTGGGGCTTTGCGGTTTATTTGAAGTTCGATCTTCAATGCCGCCGAGTGAAACCAACGACTTGCTAATTAATTCCTGACGATTTTTTAATTTCATGATAATTCAACGAATTTTCATTTATTTGTGACTATTGCATGATTAGTAGTAGACTTGATGAACGCGTCGTCAAATAGAATTGTAATAATTTCCTACATGAATTGAGAAAAAATCCAGATATATCTTGAATTAATATGATTCTTTGAAGCATTGTTTATCCACTTTCGATCATTTTCGACAAATTGACATCAACACAAAATAATCTTGAGATATCACTCTAATTGATAAGATACGTCGCAATAGTGCCAACGCATGCCAACTACGTTAATTTTCATCATGAATATTTCAATTTCCACACATTTTTTTATTTCGCGCGCATTTGCTATCTATAATAAAGAAGTACTCGAATTAGTTGAGTTCGGGTTTGCGAAAAGTTATTATAATAACAAAGCACACCTCTCTTTGAAATGTCCCAATGCGTATGTAATCAACCGAAACTTCTTTGTGTTTCCACCTGCAAGTTAAGTTCAGGTCCCATTCAAATGAGCACATTCACTGCATAGTTTACTGTGGTGGCATCGAACATCTAGTAAAGGATTTGAATCTGTTGTGACTCCATCTATATAATAGCTCTTTGCTCAGACGCTATAAAGTGACGATTATACAGAAACAACATACACATATAGGTACACATGCTAAGAAACTAAGAAAGGGGGGGCGGCATGGAACAATGAAAGGGCTGTGAGTGGCCAAACAGACTAGGTTGGGATGGAGGGAATACACACAAAGAGGATGTTATGTAACAAGGAGCAAGGGGTTGGAGTGTGGGTCATAGAAAGATAGAGGAGGCATGATCTAAGAAGTACCATACAAGATGGTGATTAAGAACATGAATAGTGAATGGAGGCAAGATGTGAATGGAGGCGAGATGAAAGGGCCTATAGTAAAGGAGGCCAGAGTGGCCACAGAAGAGGGAGGTGTGGGGGGGGGGGGGGGGGTAAACAAAGGGGAGCTTATGTGGATGAGGTGGGATTAATGAAGAGTGGTGGTGGGATGAAAAGGAATGCTGATGGAGAGGGGGGGGGGGGGATAAGAATGGGTGATGATCAATGGAAAAAATAAAAGAATGAACCAGAGGAAGAAGGATGTACACAAATCAGACGATGCTTTAATATGTACACAAATTGAAACCCTGTAGCAAAATGGAAAATGAGAGTGTAATGTTGGTTAATCATTAGTTAGCAAGATATAACATGTTATATAAATAAGTATATTGGGATATAAACAATATATGAAAATAATTACAACATCACAAATAAATAATGCAGCTGGCTGTCGATTAGAGTCCTGTGAGAAAACAGAAATTGGGAGAAATGTAGATTAAACATAATTAAAAAGTGGTGCATGTGATATATCAATAAAAAGATAAGCATATATACAATATGTACAACTATATACAGTATCAAACTATAACAAATGATAATCTAATATGGAGAAAAAGTGAGAGAATTGAAAACTATAGTTGAAAATCGTGCAAAACAATGCATGGAAAAGGAGGGAGAATTAGAGCTCCTGCTAATAAGCCTGTGGGAAAACAAGAGAATAATCAATGTCAGTTAAACATACAAGGTGTAAATGTGATACAACAAAAACATGCGAGTATACAGGTTATAATACAAATCATACCAACAGATATATACCAATGTGCAAAGCTAAGTAAATGTGAAATAACGATTTATCTAAAATGAAGCGTGGAGAGGAGGTAAATAATAAATTTAAAAAAACAAGTATGGAGCAGTGTGATGGTAAATGCATGGACATCTGTGGAGAAAAGATAATGGAAGCAAAACAGAACAATTCAAATACAGCAAGCATATTAGGAGAATGTGCAGGATGAAGCTAAACACTGCCTTCTTGAATGTTGAGCCCACAGGGTTGGATGGTGCAGAGACATCTCATCCAGTGTTTCTCCCTGCTGGAGCGTAGTGAATCTGGACGGTTACCTAGAGATTCTATGCCCTGTAGAATCATGTCAGAAATGGAATGGTTAGGTAGGTTGAAATGATGGCCAACTGGGGTGTCGAGCTTGGATGTGTGGACGGTGGATCTGTGTCCATCCCAGGATGAAATTCCAGTTGAAATTCTAATGGGTACCCATTGGAATTCTAATTGGTACCAATTGAAACTGAATTCAATGGGTACCCATTGGCATTGGTTTCAATGGGTATTTGTTTCATTTTCCATATACTCTTGATTACCAATTGATTTTAATTGGTAATTTTCAATGGGTAATTTTCAATTGGTACCAATTGATTTCAATTGGTAATATAGTCAATGGGAATTTCACCATGGGATCTCTTGAGAGTGGTCTTGGTTTCACCTACATACTGGATGCGGCAGTGATCAGATAAACAACGTTGGTGGTGGTGCATGTGATGTTACCTTTGGTGTGAAAAGAGAGGTTGTTAGAGTGGTTGGTGAAAGAATCGCCCTGGAAGAGATGAACCTGGCATATGACGCATCTGTCGGCTGTGCACTTAAAGGTGCCATGCTGTGTGGGAGAAGAATCGTTAGTGAGAGAAGGGACTTCAGCACGAACGATGAGATCCTTGAGGTTTCGGGGGCGTTGGTAGGCTAGAATGGGATGGTCTGGGACAGCATGTTGGAGCCGGTCGGAGGTGTGGAGGATGTTGTGAATTATCATGGAGGATGGTACGGAGGGGAGGTAAGTTGGGATGGAAGGTGGTTACAAGGGGTAACCTGTCAGTGGTGGTCTGGTTGGGAGTCTTCTGTTTGAGGACATCAGATCTGAGGAGAGAACGAACTTTGTTAATGGCTTGCGTAACTGTTCTAGCACTGTGACCCCTAGATGTGAGATGTTCCTCGAGATGTCTGGCGTGAAGGGAAAAGTCGGATCTTTGGAGCAGATACGGCGGAGTCGGAGAGCTTGGCTGTAAGCGATGCCGGTCTAGAATATTCTTTGGAACTTATTGATATTAACGGGTGAAAATATTCTGTATTTCTTTTAAAATTACTCTTTGGCAAATCTCATCGAGCATCATTTGCAAGCTAAAAAAAGGCCTCCGGTTGCAGAGAAGCTTTTATAACACACATCTCTATGGTCATTTTGTGAAAAAAAATCAATAGCAATATGATCACCCGGCGTCTATGATGTCATTTTCATGGTACAGTGCACTATACCATGAAAATGACGTCACTGTATAGCACAGTTTTCCATGGGCATTGCTACATTTGGTCACATAATGCTATACTTAGTGACCAAGGATTTGTAAACAGGATTTCATTAATGAAGGATATAATAAGCAAATAATTACCGTATTTGCTGGTGTATTAACCTCACCTTTTTCTTGACAGAAGAAACCACAAAAAGGGGGGAGCGGTTAATACACAGAGATAGAGAAATGGGCAAGTCCAAGATAAGGTCAACCTAGCTGTTGAAATTTCATCTTGATTTACTGATGACATGTTTCACATCATATTGAAGCCCATGAGTTGAAGTTTTGAATTCCATAAAAAGAAATTAAAATTTATGTAAATTTATGCAAAGTTGAAGGGCCTCATTTGCACAAATGTGAAATAGAGCGTTACGTATGGGACAATTATAAAAATTCATAAAAAATCAAAGGGGATGATATGATATTTTATTCATATATAGACATGACCACTCTATCATCCATAACATTTTACACTTAACATTAAGTCATGACCTAATTAATTATGCAAATTAGGTCATGTCTTAGCATGAAATGTCCCATACGTAACAAAATGAGGAACCTTTTTTCATTTTTTTCAAATAATTTAATAATTATTCTAGTGCAACTTTGGGAAGTTCTAATTTATGCATTTTAAAAGTAAAATACTATAATAAGCTGGGAAATTTTCATTAGACCTTTGTTTTATACGAAAATTAGAATTTATAGAAAGTGTTATGTATGGGACAATGTGTTACGTATGGGACAATGTGTTACGTATGGGACAATGTGTTACGTATGGGACATAATTCACATACAAAGTCAATGTAGCTGCTGGGAGCCTTTGTGGCAGATAGGCAAATATTTATTTTGGAGTGATATTGTCATGATATATCAATGTTAATGAGTATAGAGAAAGAAATTAGGTCCATAAACTTTTTTTTAGAATTGGAGCCATTTAAATACAACAATATTTTAGGCCCGGCAGCCATTTTTAAAGATAATTAGCTAATTTGCTTATTCATGAATTAGAGCAAGATGGGTCAAATCCACGTCAAATCAACCAATTTTCAGACATTTTGTCACCCGACCCCCTTCGATTTTGCTAAAATTCGCACCAATTGTTCCCCCAAGTGTCTGACGGAAAACCCAGAATTTTTTTTCCCCAAAGTCATACGGTTGCTAAGTTACGGCCGCGCCTAGCAACCAATGCGCGGTCAAACAGTTTCTTCTTTAAAATTTTGACCTTTTTTGATTATCTGCTGTAGCTAAAATTGAAAAGCCAGAGCTCTCATTGTCTGGAAATTGGAAGAACTTTGTCATCTCTGCAAGATGTATTCATTATGTCGCGGGTCGAGTTATTGTTTTCGCGTACGGGGTCACCGAAAATGGCGTTAAGTGAAAGGTTAAAGTTTTATAAAAGCATGTTTGGATGCCCATAGCTTTAAAATGAATAGATATTTGGCTCTAATCTTTTGGGGTATTATAGACCTCCACTTCCTTTACAGATAAAAAATTAATGAGCGTGATTGGTCAAGTCGTTTTCGAGTAAAGCGCCCTCAAAGTTGGGATTTTTCAAAAATACACCAAGTTCAAGGTCAAAGGTCACCCCTAGTCCAATCCGGGATCTTCCCCAATTTTTGTGTATTGACAGACATTCACCTATATTTTCATGGGTTACCAAAGAAATTTTGCTACCGAAACGTTTAATGGCTTAATTACGCTAACGAAAATGGTTTTAAAAACCCCAAAATGCTCTAAATTGCTGAATAGTAGGCTTTAGGGTCTATTTCAAATCTTCCTCATGCGCCATAGAAAAAAATTTTGATACTGTTCTTTGGAGAATTGATAGACATTTACCTATATTTTCACGGGTTAGCAACAAAAAATTGCTACCGGAATGTTTAACGGCTTGTTCACACTGACGAAAATGGTCGTAAACACACTGAAACGTGTGCTTATAGTGCCATATAATGGCCTTTAGGGCATATTTTGAATCTTTCTCAAACGCAATAGAAAACGTTCTAAAATCTGTTGTTTGGAAAATTGACAGACATTAATCTATATTTTTATGGGTTAGCAAAAAAAGTTTGCTACCGGAATGTTTAACGGCTTTTTCACACTGACGAAATGGTCGTAAACACACTGAAACGTGTTAAATTGCCATATATTGGCCTTTAGGGCATATTTTGAATCTTTCTCAAACGCCATAGAAAACTTTCTAAATACTGTTGTTTGGAGAATTGGCAGACATTTATCTCTACTTTCATGGGTTAGCAAAGAAAATTTGCTACCGGAACGTTTAACGACCGTTTCACACTGACAAAAATGGTCGTAAACACACTGAAACATGTTAAATTGCCATAAAGTGGGCTTAAGGGCATATTTTGAATCTTCCTCACACGCAATAGAAAACTTTTAAAATCCTGTTGTTTGGGGAATTGACAGACATTTACCTTTATTTTTATGGGTTAGCAAAAAAAATTTGCTACCTGAATATCAAACGGTTTATTTACACTGACGAAAAAGGTCATAAACACACTGAAACGTGTTGAATTTCCATATATTGGGCTTAGGGGCTTATATTGAATCGTTCTCAAAAGCAATCAAAAATTGTCTAAATACTCTTGTTTGGAGAATTGACAGACATTATTCTACATTTTCATGGATTAGCAAAAAAAAATTGCTACCAGAATGTTTAATGGCTTATTTACACTGACGAAAATGGTCATAAACGCACTGAAACGTGTTAAATTGCAATATAATGGGCTTGAGGGCATATTTTGAATCTTTCTCAAATGCAATAGAAAACTTTAAATATGCTGTTGTTTGGGGAATTGACAAACATTTACCTTTATTTTCATGGTATAGCAAAACAAATTTGCTACCGGAATGTTTAACGGCTTTTTCACACTGACGAAAATGGTCATAAACACACTGAAACGTGTTAAATTGCCATATATTGGCCTTTAGGGCATATTTTGAATCTTTCTCAAACGCAATAGAAAACTTTCTAAATACTGTTGTTCAGAGAATTAACAGACATTTACCTCTATTTTCATGGGTTAGCAAAAAAAATTTGTTACCGGAACGTTTAGCGGCTTATTTACATTGACGAAAATGGTCGTAAACACACTTGCCATAAACATGGCAATTTAACACGCGTCAATACACAAAAATGTCAATACACAAAAATTGGGGAAGATCCCAGATTGGACTAGGGGTGACCTTTGACCTTGAACTTAGTGCATTTTTGAAAAATCCCAACTTTGATGGCGCTTTACTCAAAAACGACTTGACCAATCATGCTCATTTTTTAAAAATCTGTAAAGGAAGTGGAGGTCTATAATACCCCAAAAGATTAGAGCCAAATATCTATTCATTTTAAAGCTATGGGTATCCAAACATGCTTTAAAAAACTTTAACCTTTCACTTAACGCCATTTTCGGTGACCCCGTACGCGAAAACGATAACTCGACCCGCGACATAATGAATACATCTTGCAGAGATGACAAAGTTCTTCCAATTTCCAGACAATGAGAGCTCTGGCTTTTCAATTTTAGCTACAGCAGATAATCAAAAATGGTCAAAATTTTAAAGAAGAAACTGTTTGACCACGCATTGGTTGCTAGGCGCAGCCGTAACTTAGCAACCGTATGACTTTGGGGCAAAAAATTTCGGGGTTTTCCGTCAGACACTTGGGGGAACAATTGGTGTGAATTTTAGCAAAATCGAAGGGGGTCGGGCGACACCCACCGGTTGATTTGACGTGGATTGACCATGTCTATTTGTATTCAGAAATCAGAAATGCAGTGTTAAATGTTCCAACATTTCATTTAAGGTATTTGGGGCAAATGAAGCCATTTCTGCTTCTCATTGGCATGTATCACTTAAGCAAAGCCCTGAAATCCAAGATGGCTGCCCCTAATTTGCATATTTATGAATATTACTGTTAAACAGTGGCTTACAAACACACAATATGTATTAATTTGATTTAATCATGTCCTAATATATGGGTCATTCTTCGATAAGTGTATAGTTTTGCGTCCCGCTACTTTGGTGTCGCATATAAAAAAAATTAAAGTTTTTTTTTTGTTACCTCTTTGTGTTGACTTACAAGTAAGTAAAAAATCCACAAATACAAAAAAAAGTAAAGTGATAACTCTTATATTTGTTTTTTTATTATTTTTTTTAATGTTCCACCCCCCTCAAACTCGCATGTCCCGATGGCATCATGTAAAAAATATCATAATATAGCATTTCAAAAAAGATGCATATTTTTTGTCCTAATATACCTTAATAAATTCAATTTTATGAGTGGACTACGAATACCAAGATTAAATACGCACACATGCAACGATTAAAAAAAAAAAAAAAAAAAGGAATCTGTTTTGTGTGTCCCGATATTTTGCGTCATCTCCGTCACGCATTTTGAGTCCGTCATCTACGGTACAAAAATATGCTAAATTTGAGTGATCGTGGTGGCAACATGTCGGGTGACTAGGTAGTAGAAAGAAGAGACACGTTTTTTCCCCGGTCTATAGGTAAGTAACATTGTTTTTTTGAGATCTTTGTCAAAAACCAGGTCCGTACCTTTATTAAGCGTCATCTCCGGACGCTTGATATTAGCTAGATAAAGATATTAGATTGAATTTCTAATCATTTGTATGAATGTGCCCGCGGAACAACTATACAACACTATCGCTTATTTGTATTGCATACATTGCTATAAGCTATCAGCGATTTAAATGTGTCTGAATGTCATCTCCGTCACGCATCATCTCTGTCACGTTTTTTTCGTGACGGAGATGATGATTATCATCTCCGAACGATTGATATTAGTTAGATAAAGATGTTAGATTGAATTTCTAATCATTTGTATGAATGTGCCCACGGAACAACCATACATCACTATCGCTCATTTGTATTAAATACATTGCCATTAGCTATCGGCGCTTTAAATGTGTCTGATAGTCATCTCCGTCACGCGTCATCTCCGTCACGGCTCTTTTGTGACTGAGATGATGAGTTTTAGTTGGATTGTCAACTCAGTTAATTGACACACAATGTTGTTCAAAATTGACAAATATTCTATGACAAAGCTTAGTTTGCATGAATTTTAGATTATTATATAACATGTGATTGTAATGTATTCTTAAACATGTTAAATACACGCTTCAGTCATTTCCGTCACGCTTCAGTCATCTCTGTCACGCTGAGTTCAAATGCATAAATTTCAACAAAGAATATACTCTGGTAAAAAATGTTTGTATTGGTATTTTTAGCGATCTATTTACTCGTAATCATGTACCTCTCTTCATCCTAATTTCCTGAGAAAATTTCATCACACTGATTGAAAGCCAAACTATTTGGCAAAATTCACTATTTATTCAGCAAGGCAAGTATAAATGGTGGCTCTAGAGAAAAAAATGTGATTATGGTTGACCAATGTTTTTTTTTTCTTTTCACAGTCACCCTTTCTTTCCAAACAAAGATTGAATAAGAAGTGAATTATGTTCTTCAGTTAAAATGCGACGATCTAGTGGTGCAAAGTGTGAAGAAATAGAACGGCACAAGAATAACTCTAAAGTAGCATTTGCTGTTGTGAAGGAAATCACAAAGAAAGGGCAAATAGATTGGATGTAATTAATGACGAAAACGGCAAAACCTTGACAGATAGGGAGGACATCAAGAGCAGATGGATGCAGTATAGAACCAAGCTGTTTGCTGCACAGGATAATGAGGATGACATACAGTGGGAGGAAAGCAGTGAAATGGAGCCCCCTCCACTAAGGTCAGACGTTGAACTGGCATTGAAACAACTGAAGGATGGCACGCCCCTGGTCTTGACTACTTAGTTTTTGAGATGTGGAAGGCTACAGGTGAAGAAGGAATAGACTTGATGTGGCGTCTTTGCTGCAATATATGGAAGAGGAAGGAGTGGCCTAAAGACTGGTGTATAGCTGTATTCATACCATTATCAAAGAAGTAGGATTCGAAGGAATGTGCAAATCATCGTACGACCAGCTTGATTTGCCATGCAAGTAAGATACTTCTGAAGATCATTGGCAGGAGAATGAAAGTCAAGTTGAAAGAATAGATCTCAGAAGAGAGCAGGCAGGGTTCCATGAAGGCAGTGGGACAAGAGATCAGATTGTTAGCATCAGGAACATAATTGAGAAATGCAGGGAACACAGACATCATCTATGTGCTTTACAGATTACAGATAGGCATTTGACTGTGTAAGCCACCATCAATGTGGGACACAATGAACAAAGTGGGATTCCCAAGTCACATAGTAGAACTGATCAAGAATCTTTATCAGGACCAAGAAGCTACAATGAGTACCAGAAGTGGGGATACAGAATGGTTTGAAATTGGCAGAGGTGTTCGTCAGGGTTGTACACTGTCGCCAAACCTTTTTAATGTTTATTCTGAAGACATTATGAGAAATGCACTAGAAGGGTTCAATGGAAGATTGAAGTTCAGAGGTACAATTATCACGAACCTGAGGTATGCAGATGACACCACTCTTATTTGCAGCAGCAGAGAGGAACTTATTGACTTGTTAAAAACGCATAAAAAAGGCAAGCGAAAATAGGGACATTTTATTGAACACCAAGAAGACAAATTAAAATAATGGTAGTTGACAGAGACAGTAACAACAATGATTTCACCATACATGGAAAGAAGATCAAAGTGGTAAATCAGTTCGAGTACTTGGGCTATATAATCAGCAACAAAGGAGAGAGCACCACAGATATAAGAAGAAGACTAGCGATTGCAAGATCGACAGTACAGAACATGTCTTATATCTGGAAGAGCCGAGGCCTTTCACACAGTCTAAAGGTTCTACTTCTCCGTGCAACTGCATTCTCCAATGCGATTCTTGGGCCATGACAAAGAATGACAGAAACAAAATAGATGAGAAGCGGTGCTACAGAAGGCATTTGCAGGGGTTGTGGAAAGAAAGAAAGACAAATGTGTGGATCCTGAATAAGATTGGTACAGACTTATCTATTAGAAGGGGAAGTATGGAGAGAAAATTAAAGTAATTTGGGCACATCGTTAGGAGAACTGAAGGAGTTGAAAAACAAATACTACAAGGATCAATTGAAAGAAAACGCGGCAGAGGTCGTCCACAAACATCCTGGACTGATGATATAAAGAGAGTGTCTGGAGAAGGGATGAAGGGTGCAACGCGGTTGACGGAAGATGGTATGGCGTGCTCTCGTGAAGACCACAGCAGCGCTACACAGCGCCACCTGAACTTGATGATGAGAAGCTTTCTGACTTCGTTGGTGGAGGTACATGTTGCTGTCTTGTCATAGAAAATGATAGTGAAGTACTCTAGGGGGGCCTCAGTCTCTCGTTGTTCTGGTGCACTGTGCAGCTCATAGAAGGCTCCAGTGAGTTCATCATGTGTCTCCCACACTTTCCATGCAGTCTTCTTTCCAACTTGGGCAAACTGGGAAACAGTGTCGCAGCCCGTGAAAGCATGGAACACCGGAAGTACCACATATTTGTGTGGACCAAGGGAGGCATATATCTCATGAGCTGGGATGTAGTGAAAGTTCTTGCCACTTCCGAATGCAATCCACAGGTCTATCCTTCCTAGCTGCTGTACAGTCGTTATTACTAGCACGACTACATCGGTATCTACTGTCCGAACAAGGATTTTGTGAAAACCCTGTCTGACGGCATCAGCAACATGTACCATGATCCTGGAATCTGCTTCTTCATGATTGCAGGGAGTAATGCTGGATGTGTCTCGTGCAGGTATACGGAGTACATTAGCACCATTGGTGACAACAAGAGGGTTCTCTGCTGATGCACTTGATATAACTTCATCGTTCAAAAGATTGAACAATTTTATCTTGTTGCTATTCAAGCAAAGAAACTGATGCCAGTTCTTTGGTAAGGGGCTGGACACCTCAACACGCCTACGTTGGCTAGGACCCATATCACGATTTTCTCTGGTCTGTGCCTTTAGACTGTTGTCAACGTATTGATCCCAGACAATATCTACTCGTTGAGCCTTGTTTTGTTCTCTTTTTACATGTTGGACAAACACATTTGCAGCGTAGTCGCCAAATGTCTTGCATCCTCCAGGTCTAAGAATGTTCACGGGTACAGCAACATCCATGATGCTCACTTCCGTCTCTTGTCTTGAATCACGTGGGGATTGGACATGATGTCCAATTCAATGACTCCCCATTGACAGGTTAGAAAAACCCAAATGGTGATACAATCAGCTAAATGCGCTGCCTAGCAACTAATGCTGTAACTGACCTTGATGATCGGATCGTTTGATCGGATCGGCAAAATGTTATCGATCTTCGAAATCGGATCGATGATCGGGATCGGATGATCGGCTAAACAAAAATTTAAAAGAAAATTTTTTTTTTTTAAATTCGTTGTTTTTTTTCTTTGGAAAAATGATCCCCAAAAAACACATTTTGGGAATATAAATGAATACTGAAGCAACATATAAAAAACCATATTAATAAGCCCAAGGTAATCTTGTACGGGTATGCTTTCATTTCAAACTGATTACCTCTTCTTTTACAAAATTACTCACGCCGATTTTGAGCCTAGTCCCATGTGATTAATTTGGCGTAAGGGTCATTCCATGTCAAATCACCCAAAAAAAGTGAAAATTTTCATCGTACCCCCTTCAAATTTGCTAATATTTGGTATGTATGATATTTCAACCTTTCAAAGCGCAAATATTTAAGTTTTAGCCCAATCCGCCCAACGGTTTTGGCGCTATGGTCGATTCTTCTGGGGTAGTTTTGTCAAAAATGGGCGTGGGCACCGTTTTTCAAATCGCCATTGTCCGTTAACTGTTGGGTCAATTTATTTTGTAATGGTGTCATTGGACTGGGGATGTTATATGCAATCCATTTATGCCATTTGTTTTCATGCATGAGCGAGTTTGGATACGATAACCTTTGACCTTGGGCTTCGACCTTCCGTTTTACCTCGTGGATCAAATAATTTTGAGAATTTTTTTGGCTTAAATCTTGGCTTGATATAATATCTACAACATATGAAAGAATTGGAGATGTATTATTTCTTGTTTTTTCTACAGCCTTGTTTTAAGTTTGCAAATTTCATGTAAAATTGAATTATTTCAGACCTACACTCATGTCCAAGAATTCTATAGGGGTGTATTGTATGAAAAAGACCTTTTCAAACTGTCAGGATTAGAGCCTATTCACACTCTGGCTCACCACTGTTAAATAGACCTGCTAATCCCCATACAATAGCAATACAGACAAATGACATTCTAATGATACCACATGTTTCCAACCTGACAATGGCCCTGTTGCAGAAAGAGATAAATCAATTGTGAGTCAGATCAAATGTTCTAAATGCACAGATCTGATTGGTTGAAACACAGAAAATGTCTCTCTGTGCATCAGGGCCTAGGTGGAGATCTTTTCTTGAATAAAATCTTTCAAGTTCAAATTGCAAACTTGTACATCAATTATGAGAGCAAATATCTACAGGTATCCCTTTTCAATTAATTTAATGTTTCTATGCATCAGAAATTCATGCAATATTAACATGATTTGCAATCTGTACAAATTCAAACCTGATTCTTTCCAACTACAGTATACCAAACACAAACAGTAACTACCCTCTAGACAACTGCTCATAATTGTATTAGTGTTATGAGTGTTTAAGATGTGATCTTACCACAATATTTTTAATCTACAGTTGTTTTGTACACTATGTATGAAAATAAGAGATACTTCTTCATGCCTGAAAGAGCTTAGATTAAAGACAAAATGACCTAATTTCAAAAGTCACAAGAACTTGCGCATGCCTGTCCATTTCTGTGAAACATCACATTTGCTTAATGCATTTTTATGGTTTGTGAAATTTCAAATTGCACTGTTTTTTAGTTGCAATTAATGCATTTAAAAACAAGTGCCATTAAAAATCAAAATGAGTGGAATATCAAACAGCATTGTTTTTGTGTTTGGTTTAGTTGGAAATAATCAGGGTTGAATTTGTACAATTGCAAATCATGTTACTATTGCTTGAATTTCTGTTGCATAGAAACATTAAATTCATTGAAAAGGGATACCTGTAGATATTTGCTTTCATAATTGATGTACAAGTTTGCAAATTGAACTTGAACTTGAAAGATTTTATTCAAGAAAAGATCTCCACCTAGGCCCTGATGCAGAGAGAGACTTTTTCTGCGTTTCAACCAATCAGATTTGTGCATTTAGAACATTTGATCTGACTCACAATTGATTTATCTCTTTCTGCAACAGGGCCATTGTCAGGTTGGAAACATGTGGTATCATTAGAATGTCATTTGTCTGTATTGCTATTGTATGAGGATTAGCAGGTCTATTTAACAGCACGGTGAGCCAGAGTGTGAGTAGGCTCTAATCCTGACTTTGAAAAGGTCTTTTTCATACAATACACCCCTATAGAATTCTTGGACATGGGTGTAGGTCTAAAATAATTCAATTTTACATGAAATTTGCAAATTTAAAACAAGGCTGTAGAAAAAACAAGAAATAATACATCTTCAATTCTTTCATATGTTGTAGATATTATATCAAGCCAAGATTTAAGCCAAAAAAATTCTCAAAATTATTTGATCCACGAGGTAAAATGGAAGGTCGAAGCCTAAGGTCAAAGGTTATCGTATCCAAACTCGCTCATGCATGAAAACAAATGGCATAAATGGATTGCATATAACATCCCCAGTCCAATGACACCATTGCAAAATAAATTGACCCAACGGTTAACGGACAATGGCGATTTGAAAAACGGTGCCCACGCCCATTTTTGACAAAACTACCCCAGAAGAATCGACCATAGCGCCAAAACCGTTGGGCGGATTGGGCTAAAACTTAAATATTTGCACTTTGAAAGGTTGAAATATCATACATACCAAATATGAACAAATTTGAAGGGGGTGCGATGAAATCCATTGGGTGATTTGACATGGAATGACCCGTAACCTTTCACAATCACATGGGACCACGTCTGCGTTACGATGTACACTAGCAAATGGGAAACTGTATGGGCAAGTATGCCCAAAAGTCACACTGCTGTATAGCAGTAGTGACTTCACTAACCCCCCTTTTTGGGGTTAGTTGTAAAGACTATTGTTCATGAATGATTTCTTATTTTGTATTTTCTCACCTAACTTTGTAGATCTTGCTAGATGGCCGATGAAAAATTCTCCATTTGATGGCGTCACGTTGCCCCTAGCTAAATTGAAATGGGCTTCAATAATATTCGTTGGTCCTGAACTGCCCGTCAATCCAGCATCAAAGCACACGTGAAAATGTCGTTCACTGTGTAGCTAGCGCATATTGTACATACGTCATCAATTATACGAACTTGTTTTGGTCGGAAGCAAGGCTCATCATCCACTGTTAAAAACTGCAAAGTAAAAATGTATAATTTAATTTAATGTGTGTACGTTTTTTCATAAAAAATCAATATATTTCATTGTATTTTATTTAATTCTATTCAAAAATCAGTTGTTACAATTTTTAAATCCATATTCTTTAAAAGTTTGAAAAACAACAATTCGCAAGCAAAATACGGTAGTTTCATCTAGTTTAGTGCTGTAACTGACCTTGATGATCGGATCGTTTGATCGGATCGGCAAAATTTTATCGATCTTCGAAATCGGATCGATGATCGGGATCGGATGATCGGCTATAAAAAAAAAATAAAAAAATAAAAAAAAAAAAATAAATAAATTAAAAAAAAAAAAAAAAAAAAAATCGTTTTTTTTTTCTTTGGAAAATGATCCCCAAAAAACACAATTTGGGAATATAAATGAATACCAAAGCAACATATATCCATATTAATAAGCCCAAGGTAATCTTGTACGGGTATGCTTTCATTTCAAACTGATTACCTCTTCTTTTACAAAATTACTCACGCCGATTTTGAGCTTAGTCCCATGTGATTAATTTGGCGTAACCTTTCAGAAACCCATGGGACTAAGCTCAAAATCGGCGCGAATAATTTTGTAAAAGGAGAGGTAATCAGTTTTAAATGAAAGCATACCCATACAAGATTACCTTGGGCTTATTAATATGGATATATGTTGCTTTGGTATTCATTTATATTCCCAAAATATGTTTTTTGGGATCATTTTCCAAAGAAAAAAAAACGGATTTTTTTTTTTTTTTTTTTTTTTTTTTTTTTTTTTTTTTTTTTTTGCCGATCCGATCTTCCGATTTTTTCTGCATGATCGGAAATCGGCAAAAACGGTCCGATCATGTATGATCGGATCGTGATCGGCATGCCGATCCGATGATCGGTTACAGCACTACTAGCAACCATTATAAAACCATGTGCAGTTGACTTTTGCTCCAGAGTGAAGGTACTATGATGAATAGTAAAGCTATATATATTGAAATACATTATAATGTTTAGTAAAATTGGCCTGCAGACATCAAAAATGCTTGGTTACTAAGGAAAATGTGTTGCCTAGCAACTGTTGCTATGAAGTGTATATTGCAATTGCTCCAGGGTGGTGTTATGAAGAGCAAAGTTGTAGATATTGAAATACATTAAAATTATTCGGAAAAATTGGTCTGCAGGCATTTTACATGTTGGTTGCTATGGAAAATATGTTGCATAGCAACCGTTGCTATGCTATTTACAGTTTGCATTGGCTCCACCTCTGAAAATGTTTAGAATGATGTGACATACATGTGTGCAAATTTTCATGCTTTTATCATCATCTGAGCAATTTTCGCAACAATCGCCTGGACTATTAAGTTCGTTATAGCGCGCTTAGCGCCCCTAACGCGCACAGCAACTTGACCTTTATGTTTCGAGTGAGAAGGGCGCTAAGTTAGTTTGGCAAAACTATACTTTAGTAGGCTTAGAGAATTTTGGTCGCTAACTTCAATTTTCGTACTGCCCAATAAATCTAACTTATATAGCCACTAAATCTAACCATAGCCACTAAATCTGGGTTATAGCCACTAAATCTGACCTATAGCCACTAAATCTGACCTGTAGCCACTAAATCTGACCTATAGCCACAAAATTTAGGGTTAGGGTTAGGGTTAGGGTTGAAGTTAGCGACCAAAATTCTCTAAGCCTACTAAAGTATAGTTTTACCGTTAGTTTTAACCATCTAAACCGCAGCCTTTGAGTATTTATCGCCAAATTTTCAGTATATATTAGATAATTAACTCTACTTCACACAGTTATGTACGCATTAGTTCTAAAGTCTCGACAAAATAGATTAATTTACTGTTTACGAGGTTCCAAAACTTTAAACGCGATTATCTCGGAACTGCGCAAAGTGACTTAGCGCCCTTCTCTTTCTCAACCGACGATATCATATAGGATATAGTCCATAATTTGTTCCGCTTGTTATTGTATTACTTTAGATTCAGTACAATGAGATACACTTTGTTCATGTTCTTGTTAATAATTAAGTTTCGGATGGCTGGCAACACAACAACTCTGATAACCCATAAAAAGTGCAGCAAATAGTTTTAGAAAATCAAATCTTGGACAATTATGGCAAATTCTTTATTCCCGAATTTGTTTGGATTTTGCCAGAAGCAAACCCAGCCCAATTGTGACATGCGTTTGTGAAATATTACAAAACACTAACCTTTAGTGTTGGGATATCCAATCGTTAAATCAGTGCCATGCCATATAGTAGATAAACTTGAATTTTCAGCAGAACAGCACTCCTGTCTCCTGTTATAACGAGGGCTGCGGAAGTCGGAACACAACTCAGTAGCACCCTTTGTGCCCTATACGGGGGTAACAATGTCGCGAGTGTTTGTTGGCCACGGACTGAAACTCAGACTGGTGTGATGTCACCGAGATGAGCGGGGAATCCCCGAAGGTAATCTCGCGCGCGAAACTCGGTTCGTCATAAAGTTCCAGCCACCAAAGATAATCACCGAGCTGTTTTTGTATAAAACGTAGCTTGAAGGGGGGGGGGGGGGGAATAATTGCCCCCTGACATATTCCTTGCCCTTTTTATGGTCTTTTCATGATGTTCGCCCTGTTGGAGACAATTGGTTTACGTTTTATTTTGTCTAGTACATGATACTATTGAATCCTTCTTGAATTAGGTTAGAAATAACACAGAGCCGTATATATTTTTTTAAAGGCAGACTTATTTCTGCATAAAAATAAAATATACAAAGAACATTTTTACATACATAATAATAAAACAATGAAATGGGAATAGTTATATAATCATATAAATTAATGTGACAATAATGTATGTATATTATTACAAAAAATAAACAAATGCAGCAGACCAACCAGCATAAGCAGGGAGCTTGAGTGGATGGTGGCCTGGGAGGGGGGGGGGGGGGGGGGGGGGGTAGCTATGGTGCCCAAAAGGTGTTGTATAACAATTACTAACTCGTCACTTAAATGAGTAATCTTAATTATAGAAACAAATATAAATACAAATAATATAAAATAAGTTAAAAGCGTGTTGAGTGGGTCAACAGTGCAAGTGAAAACGTATGTTTATTCTATATATTGTATAAAATAAAAAGGGTGCATGTATATTGTACGTGCTGGTGCGGGGCAAAACACACGTTTTTCTCTATAATGTCGCGCCATAACAATTACTAATATTAAACAATGTACCAATGACAATTAATAAACAAACAACAAATAATCCATAAATACACTATTTATCAAATTTCATGAATAAAATGATCAGGTTTTGATGGGAGTCTAAGTAAAATATTTTAATAATTTTATAATCTGCAGAAAACTGAATAGCAATGTTAAGATTGAAAAAAGATGAAGAGGCATATATGATTCATCATCGACGTCATCATCATCATCATCATCATCATCATCATCATCATCATCATCATCGTCACAATCGTCATCATCGTCACCATCATTATCATCATAATCACCATCATTTTCATCAATATCATCATCATCATCGTCATCATCATCATCATCGTCATCATCATCATCATCATCATCAACATCATCATCATCATCGTTGATCATCATCATCATCATCTCCACCATTATTTTAATTCGTCATCATTATGCCAATGATGTCGTTGGTGATGATGAAACATATTAAATCACTTTCTTTTTCCGCACTTGATTTGTTTCATACAAATTGATTGCGGCTTTGCTAATCCACAGGGCCGTATGATATGTGTGCACTAGTAGCGTCATATGCTGCCCATTTTGTATAGCTTATATTATAATATAATTATGTCTTTCATAATCTGCAGAAAACTGAATAGCGATGTTCAAATTGTAAAAAGATGAAGAGGCATCTTCGTGGATTGTTATAGGGATAGTTGAGTTTTGGTATATAGGAGGGCACTTCACAAAATATTTGTTTGTGAGATAATGAAAAACTGACTGTCAAATTTGAAATAACATACACTTTTAATGACAGAATAAACTTTATTTTATCAAAATCGCTTCAGAAACGGCTGAAATATCCATAAACATATTTGTATTTCAAGCTTCTAATGATTGAAAGACAGATATTCTAGGTCAATAAACACAATTTTGTATAAATAAAGTATGATTGTGGGTTCTTATAATTGGCTTTGAAATTCTAATGACACAAATTCGCGAGCGAGCTTGTTCTATCCCACAATGCACAAATTTGTGACGTGCGACCCTCACAGACTATGCGCCTATCTATGTTTTTACACTGCAGCGAATGTGTTCTTTTGATCGGACCAATACAATGCTCGATCATGAATAGTTTAGTCCACGTTGCGCCACTCAACCGTGCCTTTGAGCATTACAGCATTGTTGAACCGTTTGAAAATACTTGCCTGCCCGAAATTGTAACACGTTTGGCTTTCATTGGAATTTGAATAGACACAAAGTCCTGTAAACGTGGTTATTGAATTTGTGGCTCTGCATGACCGGCTATTATGAATGACACATGCAGTGATCACAATGCAGTGGCACAGGATTCAAGCCTACTCAAGAAATTGAGCAAAGTGAGGGTGCTACGTAAGGGTCTCATGATTGTGTGCAGTAAATTTAATTATTTCCTCAGAGTTAATGACATTAGAAAAATCTCTTAGAAATCAACCAAAGAGAGTCAAATCCTAAAAATATACAAGCACATCTATAGATTTATTTCCAATATACTGTATTTTGTTGTAACTCGTCCGGAATTCTCCTTTAACTTTTTATAATTTTTTTTAAAAATGGTTACAGACTACTTTGAAAAAAATCTAAATAGGTTTTTAAAAAGTTGTTGATGATATCTCTATTGAATCATTATTTTAACAGAACATCAAATGCACAATTTTGAAAATGGCTAAAACCAATGATTTTTTTAGAGAGCGCCCTCTTTAGTTGTAATGGCTCTTTTTGAATGATAAGAGGGGTTTTGCTTAGTCGTTTGTAATTGTGTATATACTTTTCGAGCATGGTGGAGTTATAACTTTTAGTTTGTCCCGTAATGGTGCAGTGTTTGGTTACTAAAATTAAGTTTGACCAATACTCAACTATCCCTTTAATGAAAATGATTCATTGTCGTCATTGTAAGAGGTGTATAGCGCCACCTCTTGTCGGTTGTTATATAAATAAAGGTAACAGTTGCAAGCCACTGACCTCTACTAATACAATCAGCACTTTTTATCTAACGAGAACAATTGGTAAAATTAATCTGAAAAATGTTTACGAATGTTACACACTATCAACCGCGGGTTATCGACGGTCCATGATGATGGTCCCAATATGGCCGCCGTGCGCGCGCGGCGGCCTCATTTTTGAATGGCCAATCAACGTGCAGCCGCCCGTCCATTAGTAGAGGTCAGTGTTGCAAGCTAGAACCAGTGTCCTAAGTATGATGATTTGACCACCATAGCCAGAGTTGATTACGAACCCGAGGCATTGTTATGATCCCAAGACTATCCAGCAATGATACAGTCATCATCATCATCATCATCATCATCATCATCATCATCATCATCATCACAAGTTCACTACCATCATTATCATCGTCATCATCATCATCATCATCATATGATCATCGTCATAATTGTCATCATCATCATCGTCATTATCGTGATCATCGTGATCATCGTCATCATCATCATCATCATCATCATCATTGTCACCATCATTATCATCATTATCATCATCATTATCATCATCATTAACATCATCGCATCATCATCATCTTCATCATCGTCACCATCATTAATCAACAGTATCATCATCATCATCACCATTATCATCACCATCATTATCATCATCGTCATCATCATCGTCGCCATCATTAATCAACATTATCATCATCGTCATCATCATCATCATCACAAGTTCACTACCATCATTATCATCGTCATCATCATCATCATCATCATATGATCATCGTCATAATTGTCATCATCATCATCGTCATTATCGTGATCATCGTCATCATCGTCATCATCATCATCATCATCATCATCATCATTGTCACCATCATTATCATCATTATCATCATCATTATCATCATCATTAACATCATCGCATCATCATCATCTTCATCATCGTCACCATCATTAATCAACAGTATCATCATCATCACCATTATCATCACCATCATTATCATCATCGTCATCATCATCGTCGCCATCATTAATCAACATTATCATCATCGTCATCATCATCATTATCTTCGTTGAGCATCATCATCATCATCACCATCATCATCATCATCATCATCATCACCATCATCACCATCATTATCATCATTATCATCGTCATCATCGGAATCATCGATATCATCATCATCATCGTTGTCACCATGATTAGCATCATTATCATCATCATCATCATCACCATCATTATCATCATCATCATCGTCGTCCATCATCGTCATCATCATCTTTGTTGATCATCATCATCTTTAATCATCATCATCTTCATCATCATTATCATCATCCCCACCATTAATTTAACGCATCATCATTATGGTAATGATGTCGTTGGTGATGATGAAACAATATTAAATCACGTTCTTTTTCAGCACTTGTATTATATTACCATATGATGGCGCTGATTGCGGCTATGCTAATCCACAGGGCCGTAGCGCCATCTGTGGCTCATTTGCATAAGTAACCCCTTTTTTAGATACTGCGTCCGAATGTGTGTGCGTGTGTGTGTGTGTGTGTGTGCGTGTGTGTGCGTGTGTGCGTGTGTGTGTGTGTGTGTGTGCGTGTGTGTGTGTGTGTGTGTGTGTGTGTGTGTGTGTGTGTGTGAGTGCGCGCGCGCGCGTGTGTGCGTGTGTCCGTGCGTGTGTGCATTTGTGCGTTTGTGCTTGGTGCGTGTGTGTCTGCGTGTGTGCGTATGTCTGTTTGTATACCTATGTGCGTGTGCGCGTATACATGTGTGCACATGAGCTTTGTATGCATATAATTATGTATGTTTGTATGTGTGATCTTATGAAGAAAAAATAACATCGCCAAAGGGCGCCAGATGGACTTTGCACTTCCCACTGTCTTTCTCACTATACTGAATGTTACCATGGCAACCAAAAGTGCCGTCATAAGAGTAACGTCATAGATGTGAAACAGATTGAAAAGAGTTGACAGTGGGATATTAGGACACATATATATTATTCATAGCTTGCTTGCTATTCCCCTACTGTTGATTGAAATTCTCAAGAGGCTGTAAAGAAGCAGAAGGTGGAGGAGAAGGAAGAGGAAGAGAAAATGATGAGGAGAAGGTGGGGGAAGAAGAAGGAGGAGGAAGAGGAGAAAGTGTGAAGGAGAAGAGAAATGAGGAGGAGAAGGTGGGGGAAGGGGAACAAGGAGGAGGATGAGGAGGAAGAGGAAAAAATTACGAAGGAGAAGGACAATGAGGAGGATAATGAGATGAAGGTGGGAGAAGAAGGAGGAGGAGGAAAACAAGAATCAGTAATTATATTTATTGGGATTGCATCTCATGGGAATCATGTGGATTCATGGTTGAAATATATAATTCAGAGATTACAGACTCTTCCTTCCTATACCTACTGTATACAAATTCATTTAGTACCTTGCTATTTCTGAAAATTATGACGTGATGATTTTACTAATTATACTGCAGTTTGACTATTAATGAGTTTGGGAGTAAACAACAGTATTAATTTTGTTAATGTCGGATTTGAAATTAAGGGTGAGGGATGGTTTGGAAAGGGTGGAAGAGAAGGAGCACGAGAAGGAGGAGAAAGAGGAGGAGGAGGAGAATAGTAGGAAGGGGATGAGGGGGGAAAATGTTGAATTAAGTGCAACATCTTGTTTATTTGTTTCCTCCTGAAATAAGTATGTATCTGTAAATGAAATTATAGTTTTGGTAATTCAAAACATGTAATGCCCGGCGCAGACAGAGCCGACTCAACTGGTTGTCATTCCGATCGGCTCAGTTTTCAGTGCCTCGCGACACACATTTTGCCAGTCGAGAGACAGTCGGATGCCAGTTGGGGCCGATTCAACAAGATCAATCTGCTCCGACCGACCGGGCCCAACTCTAGCCTGATTGAAACCAGTCGGGTCGGGTCGAGTCGGCTCTGTCTGCGCCGGAGGAGGATTAAAAAGCATATTCCCCTTCCGTGTTGAAAAAAAAAATGTCCTCTCCGAATGTTGAATATAATAAATGTGGCGATTCAAAAAGTTTTACAAGTGAACATTCCCCTCTTATGTTGAAAATAAAAGCCTAATAAAACAAATACATTTAAATTAGTTATTTTGTATATACTTCCTCTCCAACGTTTAATATTATATATATATAGTATCCGTCTGGAATGGAGAATATAGTTGTCACTGTTTTCCCTCCTAACTCCCGACCAATCGATACAAGCCAGTCGTGGGGGTGTTACTGCGGTGTGCGAATACGTTGTAAACTTTATTTTTAAGGGTAGAGGGATCCAAAGTTATCGATCCTGGATCGGTGCCGGTCTCTCGGATCGATGAAGAGAGTGGGACAGTTAGGGCGATACGAAAATTTCGGAAACGCAGGGGTGCGAGCTTTATTTTGGACCTGAGGTAGACTTTTCAATCAATTATTTATTACATTTTCTGAGGAAAACATCTACAAATGTTGTCTTTAAGAATAATATGGGACATATAAAGTGATGGTGCAACTTTGTTCCATAATTGCATTGTCAAATTAATAAATGTCTTCGAGGAAAAGAATAAGCTGAATACTGAATATACCCTCACAAATAATCGATTGGTCAAAATGTCTTTATATTACAAGACAGATATGTAGTACCCTCTTCATCCTTCTACACCCCCCCCCCCCCCCCCTCCCCACACCTTCTTTAGATCTTTAGTTCCCCATTATAACTCCTTTGAAACGTTCGCGAGCTAATTTTAATATAGCTGTACCGTGTACACAATGTACCGCGTTTCCACAACAAAGCCTAACA